>CATIWR010237550.1:0-21470 GCA_949677035.1 Omphalea diandra | reverse complement strand
TGGCTGCATGATAAAAAGAAGATGAAAAAGTTTGATTGATGAATTGCATGAAATGAAACTCTATCTTTATTCGTTTAGGATCTAAGTAAACCACTAAGTAAAGACTCTTTAGAACTATATGTGTTGGGTTTGCATATATTTAGAATGAACTATGGCTTAATCTTACATGGGTTTTGGTAAAGATTGATTACTATGTCTACCACAGACATTCACATTTTGTAGCCTTTTTTGAGTAGGTACCAACAGTTGCATTGATTAGTGTTGCTTGCATGATGCATAGACATGTTAAAAGTTGTTGGATCTGTTGACGCTTAACTATATAGCACAGAATGACTGTATCAACAGGACGGACGACAAGGGTGATTGGGTGGTACCATTCACATCCTCATATTACAGTTTTGCCTTCTCATGTAGGTATGTTTTTAAGTCCAATAAGTTGGATGAAAATTTGAACATTTTAATGCTGCTTCTGATCAATAATTTACTTTTTGTGTGCTTTCTAACTTTTGATAAAATTGAATTTTTATATGTATTGTTTATTGACAGGTAGGTTTTGTTTATGTTATATTTGTTACAATTGGTTGCTTGAAATTTGAAGTACCTCCTGTACCCTGCCTTCTGACTGCTGCAGATGTTCGGACTCAGGCAATGTATCAACTTCTGGATCCGGGGTTTATCGGGCTAATATTTTCCTGTTTCAGTGAAGATGTAAATAAGGTCTGCACTAGATGCATTCTGTATAACAAGTTGTCTCCCAAAAATGTTTCCATCATGGCCAAAATGGAACTTGCTCTGGTTAATTTCAGGTTGGGAGAATCCAAGTTATTGCTTTCCAGTCCTCAGATGGGAAGCAGAATAACGTACCAAGACCTATTTCTGTATCACCTTTAAATAGAAGTTACATAGATGTAGAATCATCTTTGAGTTCCTCGGAAAATATTTCAGCAAAATCTGGATCTGCAAGGGTGGAGAGCCCTGAACATGACACTGGTGATTCGAGAACTGCTGCAGGATTAAGTAAGGTATAAATTTTGATTCTCAAAGTTGAGATTGTTACATTACTTGGTGTGAATGATAGGGAAAAGAGCTACACTTTGGTCAGAATTTATTTTCCTGCGTTGCTCATGAGTTTCCCAATGTTCTTTAGACTGCTAATTGCTCTATTGTTATTTTGGGTTTGACTACTAACTAGGACCTACTGGATATGATATCTGACTGACCTCAGTGATGTATCTTTTTCCATAGAGGAGCTCTTATAGGAACTTCTATTGTCAATGAAGGTGTACTGGCAGTACAACTTATAGCTTTTACCAGTCATGCTTTAGAGATTAGGATGATACAATATGGTTTCTGCTTATGTGCATACTTCAGATATTAGGATGATATTTGTTCCACTTTGTTGAAACATTTTTAATTGTTCCGAATTTGATTGACAGGGTGGGGTAAAATCTGTAGACTTGGGGGATTTCTTTGCAAATGCTGATGCCAACTATGTCGGTAGAGACAGAATTGGAGGCAGCTACTACACTGGCAATTCAGAAAACGCTGTTGTTGATATAGATGCCATGGATATGTCAGAAAGTATGCAAGAAGCTATGCACCGTTCAAATATGGACATTAGGTATATTAGAGTGTGTTCTTGGTCCCTTGGTTCTGTAACGGTCTACTTCTGGGGGGAGTTCACGATCTGCTCCTAGTGCATACTTTTCTTGTAGTGAATTAATATATCTGTTATTTGAGAAGGTTTATATGTATATATGTATCTCAATTAATATCCTCCTATCATTTTTGTTGGCCAACAGTGGTGCAGAATACATCAGAAAAGAAATTCCTCTTCATGTTTTGCCCTCCTGGTCTCTGCTTAAGCTTGATTCGCCTCTAATTTCATTTATGGATTTGCAATGTGTATTGTATGAAGAGGAGCGGGGAGCATATAACCAAGCTATCTTACAAAATATGAGGTGATCATGATGATACTGTCATTTCATTGACATTTATTTGCTTTTTTCTGAATTTTTTTTGTTTGCTCTCTGTCTTCAAAAATTTGCTGTAATTTTACATAGGGAAGGAAAAGTAAATCCTCTTACTTTCATACATCATACAGCAACATATCAAGCTTCCATGTGCAAATTGATTGAATATTGGTATGAAACAGCAACCCACTTGGAATTTGGTCCTTTATTTTCTTTTTTTCAATAGTTTATTTTCAGTCTGTTCTTACTTGCTTCTTTTGTAACATGTGCAGCTTAAGTCCTGCCATAAGTGCACTCCAAGATCGCTTGAGAGAGAATGAAATTCGGGTATAGAACAAAACTAAATGTGTTTGATAGACAGTGAGAAAGGCTTATGATTAGCAAAGCCTCCAAAGGGAAAGGCTCTCTGTTATGTGTTTTTATATGTATATTTTTTTCCTCCTGTTCAAAGGGAAATTGTCTGGTCCAAGAGTTAATTATTTGGCTTACAACTATGAGGGCACAGTTTGAGTCAGCCTCAGGCCAACATGCTAAATGGGAGGACTGTTTCTGGAGTTCTCAATCCGGGATCCTACTTCTTGACCTGAGCTGTACATCAACTTAAAATATTTAATTCCTTCAGAGCTTTGATACATGATATTCTGTATTATATCACCTAGTAGTACATAATTTGAAACTAATCTGCCTTTTTCTCTGGATTTGCCAACTTTATAGGCCATTGCTGTGTTTCCAGCTCCCTAATACACAACATAATATAACCATCTTTTTCTCGGTCATCTATTTGATGTAAATTATTGTTATGGCTGTGTTTCTGACTGAGCTACTTTCACTGAAACAGTTATTGATGCTGGCTGATGAAGCCAAGATGTTAGAGGCTGAAACTTTTAGAGGGAGTGAGCCTTCTTCCAGATCCTCCCGACTTGTTCATGGTATCCGAGGAAGTGCATCATCTGGTCATCGGGACTTGCATAATTCATCTGAATTTCTTAGTGTGAGGACTGTTGCTAGTCCTGGTAGCCGAACCAGATCAGGCTCTTGATGGATCTCTGAAGTAAAGCCTATTTAGCATTTTGTAAGTGTTATCTATATGTTGGGATTTGTTGTGTCTGTTCTTTTCACATTATTTTTTTATTTTTATCGTTCTGATTCTAACATCAAATCAAAATTCAGAGACTAAATACATGTGCATCTTTGTTACCTCAAATTGTAAGTTGTTTCTTGATGCATATGCCTTCTGCAATTCTGATAACTGCTTGCTCTTTGCATGTGGGCCTGTGGACCTTCTTTAGGGTCAAACTGCCACAATGGTCTGCCAGAGAAACTTTTGCAACTCAGTTGGCTCTTGGTAGGTCGGAGTTCTAGTTGCTGCATTGGACGATCCCTTACTGTGCATTTATGATATCTTCTAAAAGAATTTTTGGAAGGAATTAGATGGTCAGTATTGAGCTGCAGCATGTAGGATGTATATATTTTTTGCTGGGTTTCATATAATCCTGTTCTCTGACAGTATTTGCCTATCTTTTCTGGGCTTTGTTAGAGCATGAGATTCTTTATTTGACTGTTTCTTTTGTCAGTTCATAATCTTTTCCATGGGAGCATCGCTATGCTCGTAGTCTATATTGTATTCATAATGAAATGTTGTGCATTATTTATCAAAATCTGTTTTGTCGGTGTCTGGTTTTAGTTTTCATTTGTTTCAAGCCAGTAATCATGACTTGGATAAAATGATATAAACAAATTCATGAATCTGATGAAACCGCTGAATTTCGCTTAATTTTATGGATGCTGTATATATATACAAGCATCAATAACATCTAATGAGTTTGTTGTTTGATCACTTACTTGATATGGCAATACTGATTTTATAACATAACAGGATTGAGAGTTATATGTGTACAATGTTGGCTTGCTATGCATTATTCTGCTAATGCTTTATAAAATGGAAGAGTAAGAGTCGAAGGGAAAGACCGAGAGAGACAAGGGAATGTTTCAAGGAAGGATGGTTGTTGGAAGATACGTAGGGTTGATTATCAAATGTTTTATTAGAAATAACGTTATCCCTCTACTGTGTTTGGATGACTGAAAATTTCCATAATTGAAAATTTTTATGTAGTAAAATAAAATGAATCAAATAGATATAAAAAGTGTATGAAAATAATAGATAAAGTAAATCAATAAATATAAAATATTATGTTTCTTTAAAGTAGTATTAAACACAGGTTGTTGTTACTATAATTTTTCGATATATTTAATTCTGTTATTCAAAAGAAGCTAATCAAATAAAACGCTAATATTATGTAATTACTAAAAAAAAAAAAGAGGACTAGTCCAAGTCTCCATCATGTTCATAACATACAGCAGAGAACGTCAGAAGTGCCTAAGTTAGCAAGCCGAGCATATAAAACAGAATAGCATCATCATAATCACATTTGTTAGCAAACGGAGAGAAAGTCAGAAGTGCCTAAGTTAGCAAGCCAAGCATATAAAACAGAATAGCATCATCATAATGACATTTATTAAGGAAAGGAAGACATACGCACACAGTGAGAACAAATGAAAGCACAGAAAGAAATAAAGTGAAAGCATAAGCAAAACACATGCGTATCCAATTATAACACGAAGCTAAGAAACTAGACAAGGGCACATACAGGAGTTTTTGTTTGGTGGGTAACAAGAAATTTTTTTTTAAAAAAAAAAAAGCAGAAGATTAGTAATAAATTGGTTGTGGTCTTGCAGGGGGGGGGGGTGTGTGATTCCCAAGGAGAGAATCGAATCAGCACCACTTGCCTTTGCTTCTCTTTGTCCTTCTTTACAGTTTGCCTATTCTCTCCTTTACCCTTCTCCAAGAGAATGGAGGCCAGATTTTATTCATGTATATATATATATGTTGAGATTGAAAGAAAGAGAGGTATTAAAGGACACTTGGTTAAGGACGAGTTTAAAGTAAGCTAGAGAAATTAATTGGAATATAAGCAGGAGCAGCCGCAGAAAAGCGAGAATTATATAAAGGAAAAGGTGGTCAAAATGAAACCTCGAAGACTTGTTATTCCATCATTTCCTTCCAGCCCTTCAACTTTTTTATCATCTTTATTGAAACTCACCATTTTGCCTTTCTCTTTTTCCCTTTTCCTTGCTTTTCTTGTTTAAAACAATTTTTTTCCCCACTTATTTCCTACTCTTTTGTCAAAAATATGTTCTACTTATTTACCTAATACGCACGTATTATCCATGGAAAAGAAAGATGCCTTGTGTTCTATTTTGTATTGCCTACATTCCTTTCTCCATTGTTTGTATCTGGTCACCCAAAAAACAAAAAAAAGTGTGAAAACTTGGAGCCATTCTTATAACTCACTTCATGTTATTCTTTCCCCAGTCCCTTCGGTGACATCCGCTAAATTGGAATGATACAGAAAAGATGTTATTCTTTCCCATTTGGGGTGTAAATCAAGAATTTTTCATATCATATTGTATTAAGAAACTCGACCCATATCCGATCACTTGTCATCCTTCATTATAATTAATACTAACAGGCAAGGGGGAAAAAAAAAAAGAAAAGGAAAGCATTTGGCGCGTAGGGAGCATCAGTGGGAAACTTCCTTCTTTTTCATTTTTTTTTTTTTCTGGGTTACAAAATAATAATACCATTGGATTTATGATTCTGTCTTATACATGGAGAAAATGCAAATATATTGGCCCTATAACTATTTGAAAGAGTTGAGAGGAAGCAAAAATAAATATGCATTTGTTTTTGTTATCGGAGGAGGAGAACCAAAGTGAAAAAAAAAAGGGAATATTCAAATTTGTGTAAAGCAGCAACAATTTTACCCATGCATTTGCTTTCACTTTGCTGATTCTCAAAGTATTTTATTGACAGAGACATTAGCTTTGCTACCCCTCATGCAAAATAATTGAGCCAAGAAGTGGGCCTGCCCTTTGAGTTTTATGTGTAGAATTATTCCTTATGGAACAGATTGATTCCTTATTCTCATGCTACTCCTAGATTTTGTGGCTATATATATATATATATATATAAACACGAATAGGAAGAAAAATTTCTGAATCCACCGAAATACCCTTCATAATTTAAAGATTAGTTTAGCATTCTATATATTAGGTAAATCTTAAAAGGATTAAAACAAAAACAAATAAAGAAATAAAATATGTGCATATAAAAGAGTTCAAAATATAAATTAATTAATACATTTATTTTTAAACAGGATATGTTAATGAAGAAAAAACTTGGATACTATCTATCCCATGCTTACACCTATAAATTACTATTAAAGAACCATATATGAAGTTAATGAAGACAAAAATTAAATCAACTAAAGTTTCAATATAAAATTTCACTAACTATTCAATCACAAGAGTCAATACTATTCTTCAATGAGCCAAAGTCACATGTGTAATTCATGAAACTCAAAACGATCAACAATTCATTACAATAGAGATTATAAATATAATGGATTATTTTCAAACTAGTATCCAGCTCAAATAAAAATATAAAATCACGCACCAAAATGCTATCCAACTATATGGATACTAGGGCCAGTTAAATGAATACTAGAGCCAATTAAATAAATATTAGAACAAGAATAAAAGATAGAGGTTGCAATTTATAATTAAAAACGCATAAATTTCCATAAACTCTCTCTATAACAAAGAAATTCTCAAAAACTATTGGGCAAAAGATAACATATTCGATAGTTGAATCTATTGATAGGGGAAAATAATAGTTTTTTACAAAATCAAAACTAAATAAGCAGTATCTACAAATCAGAAATTCTAAATCAAATAGGAATTTGAGACAAATCCTAATAGTAAATATAAAGTCTCTACAAATTAGAAATTTTAAATTACATAGCAATTCGAGACAAATTTTTTAACAACATAATTCATTAAATTATAATAAATGAAATTTCTCTTATTTTTCACATCGAAAACTTGAAGTTAGTGATATGCATATAAATAGCTATAACTTATAAACTTAAAATTTTGAATTTATTATGATGTTGAATCAACAAGCGTATTTTCTTACTGTCATACATTTTAAGTCAGTTTTCACATCTAAAAATGATCATAATTTAAATAACTTCAATTTGATTCTAAAATTCTTATGCCGTCTGTGTGGTTGATATCCATATACGTTAGAGCTATAGATTTGAAAGAAACAAAATTTTCTTTTAGCAGTTATATAGAACCAATAGATTTCAAAGTTATAATTAGATAAATCAACTATAATGTGGGAAGCAAATCAAGTCGCGAATTACGTTAAGTAACCCTATGATGAGATTTTCTTATTTGTTGGACAAGAAAATCATTGAGTTGATAAGGGTCCATGCACGCTGCTGGCTAGCTAGTGATTCGAGGGTCCCATAAACTATGGTCAAAGGAACCTTTCTAAGCTAGGACTCGTGGTTGATCATCAGCTGATTTTTTGGATTAGGAGTGTTATGTATAGGCTGACAACATCTGCTGTTTTCTTTAGGTGGGATCCTCACTTGTTTGGGGTCCCTGCACATATGGGATTGAATTGAATGTGACCACCTAAAGCTCAACTTTGCTTCCACTAATAACTTCAGTTTTGACTGCTAACTCTCTCTCTACTGCATGTGCATGGAATTTCATGATTTGACACTTATTTTTCATTCCAGCCCTATTCATGCATATATATATATATATATTTATTTCCCTCCTAATTAAAATTCTATTTTAGGGTTCAAATTCTATTGAAATTGAGATGGATAAGGCTACAACAAACTATATAAAATAATTATGGCTGCACATGATAAAGGTATGGCGGCACAAGAAATTCTTTGGATATTTCAAGTTAAGTTGGAATTAAAACTGTGATTATAGGCTTTCCAATATTCCAAATATATTATTATTCAATCAATTATCAATATAATTTAAAAATTTAAGTTTACAACTTATCATTAATTTATTTTATTATATATTTCAAAATATAAAAAGTTGAAATTCAAATCTTAACTAAACTAATTAAAAAAAAAAGTAATAAAACCATGCCACATTTTGAGTTTATGATTAACTTTTCAATTTTTAAAAAATTATAATTAATACACACACACACGTTAATTTAGCTATACAATATTATGCCACGAAGATTATACATTCTTTATATTGTCTGAAAAGTGATTTAATCTGAATTGATATATGAGCTAATTTAAAAATTATATATATATAATTTTATTTTATGGCCAATTCATATTCATTCATGTGATGAATTAGATCCGTTCAAGTTATTTTCCGTCATTAATGACCAAATCATTATCATACAACAAGAAACCCTGAAAGAAGAGAGATGTATGTATATATAACCAATGCAATTGTTCAAAATGCCGAAAATTCCAGTCTTTGGAATGATAGCTGGAATTTTGTTTTCCTTTATCTCTTTTTTCTGCTTTAGATTAGTTATGATTTTGTTTGATTACTGATTATTCCCATTTCTCAAGATTTGCAAGCAAGTGAAGAAAACGAAAAAGTTGCATCACTTGGCCCTCCATTTATTCCCTTTTTCCATTACCTAATCATGTATATAAGCACGTACTCCCTCGCTCATATCCAAACTCATCACCAACATTTCCTGCGTTTTAATTCTTCTTCTTCTCCTTCTTTTGCTTCATCACCTTCGCATAACTCTCCTTCATTCCCTTTCTTTGTTGTCTTCTTTCTACTTCAAACTAAGGTTAGCAATATCCCTCTACATTAATTCTGTTTCCTTGGTGTTTCATATTTGATAGAATAATTTTTAGTTACCAGTAGCCAAGTAGTTCATCATAAGCCTATCCTACTAGATTTGGCATGTACTTAGTTACTAGTCTTAATGTTTAGACAAATAGTTAAAGCTGCATATATAAAAAAACTCGACTACCAAATTATTAGCGCGCCCCAATGTACCTAAAATGAAATTATCATGAAAATCACATATTGTTAGGAAAAGTAGTAACCATAAGAGTAGCTGAATTTGAGCGTTGATACAAAAGCTGTGATGATAACAGCTTTTATACATGCAAATTGAAATCTAATTAAAAATTCTTGTATGCAGAAAAAAGAAAATGAGCAGTAGGCCAGGAGACTGGAACTGCAGGTCATGCCAGCACCTGAACTTCCAGAGACGTGACTCATGCCAAAGGTGTGGGGACTCAAGGTCAGGAGGAGCTGACTTTGGAGTTTTTGGGCGAGGTGGGTCATCATTCGGGTTCACCACCGGGTCGGATGTCCGCCCTGGTGATTGGTACTGCACCGTCGGGAACTGTGGGGCCCACAACTTCGCTAGCCGCTCAAGTTGCTTCAAATGTGGTGCTTACAAGGATGATTCACTTGTTGGGGGCTTTATTAATGACTCTGACATTCCTCGCTCTAGGGCATTTGGTGGTGGCAGCAATAGGTCTGGATGGAAATCCGGTGATTGGCTCTGCACCAGGTATCTATGAATTCTTTTTCGTGTTGCTTGGCTTCGACTGAGTTTCAACTCGTAATCAATGCATGTTTTTTTTTTTAATACTGTACATAATTTATATACCAATGGTTTTTGAGGGCGAAATTTAAAGCAATTAAAAAATTAGTGTATCGTGACAACTTCTTTCTGTTCACTGAATAAGCTTGCCAATATTTTTTCATTACTCTATAAATGATACATGTAAGGCCACAGCTTTATTTGATTCGGTTATGGATGTATAGCTGCTTTCCTTTTTAAAAGGACATAATGAAGGACGCAAGCTGTGGGCACTGTAGGGCATTGCTTTTATGTAAATGTAGGACAAAAGCTTTAAACATTAATTGTACTCTAATTTTGACTGCTTTGTCATGTCTAAATCTTTAATCTGTCACCAACTGGTATCCTATTTTTTTGGATTGTTTCTGTGGACAGGTGGGGATGCAACGAGCACAACTTTGCTAGCAGAATGGAGTGTTTCAAATGCAATGCCCCTAGGGACCTTAGTAACAACAGAACTTCATATTAGACTTATGCTTTCTCCATTTCTGGGTACGTGCACTCCACAAATTATTTAATTATTTAATTATTTTGGCTAATTTAGTCAAAATTAAGATTTGAACTCGAAACTTCATAGCTCTAACGATCGCTCCATCACTACTGAACTATTGCTTTATTTATATATATATAGGTTATAGTGTACAATCTTATACTTGTTACTCAGCTTACCATAATTGTCAACTTATTATTTTTATTACTCGCAGGTATTAAAGCAGCAATCAAGAGAGACAATATCAAAGAATATCTCTACTTATTTTATTATTTCTTTTGGGTGTTTGGGTTTCTTGAGGTGAAAACATGGTCTAAAATCCATGTTGTTCACTTCAAGCTATATATATATGTAGCCCCTCCCTTTTGGCATTTTGTGAGGCTCATTCCAATATAAGATGTGAATCATTGTACTTGTGTTGTGGTGCTTTTGATTTACTATCCTTTTGTAGCCAACTGGGGCAAAAAATCTACTACCCAATATTAATTTCCCTTTTGTTTAGTTATTATATTGAATGGTGCATGGTTTTCTTAAAAGGAGATGATTCTCGTCTTCTTTTCATTATTTAAAATGATTGTTTATAGTTCATAAAGCTCTCTTTCTCTCTCTCTCTATATATATATGTTTGCAAAGTCTTATCTGGCATCTATAGTTGAAGACTGCTTTATTTCATGGATGGTCAAAAAAAAAAGGGAAAATTTGGCAGAGGGCTAGGACAATCTTGAAACTGAAATCAAAGTGGCACAAATCAAGAAAGCATTTCAAAGCTCACCAAGAAATTAAAGGGACCACAAGTCCATGCATATAACTTTGGGTTCTGACCAAGATTCACAGAATTTATCAATGAAAAGTTTCAAGATTATATATATATATATATATATATATATATATATATATATATATATATATATGAGAGAGAGAGAGAGAGAGAGAGAGAATATATTTTTCTTATTTAATCTCTTTATGAATAAAATCTTTACTAGGTGCTAGTTAATTTATTGGAGATCATATAACCAGCATTGGATAATTTAACGTGATTTTCTTCAGGAACTTGCAATTTCCTGGAGTATAGTTATTGGCAAAAATCACATTGACATATCCATATCCATTGCTATGCACTTCAATATGCTAGCTACAACATTAAGTTATTGTCTCACTGAGGCTGTCAATGCACCAATCAGAATTTTCTCCTTTGCAGTGCAGAACTTTGAGAAAGATCTTTCATGCATAAGGAACAGAATAAGGTTTCTAGTTGAAGAGCAAAGGACTATATGGTTAACTTGGGGCTGAGGGAATTCAAACTAACCAATTTCATTTGTTTCCTGAAAAATATTTTTCTAATATATATATATATATATATATATATGTTTGATACATTTAGAAAATTAATCAACAAAAATATTTTGTTGATCAATGAAAAATTGAACTATTTTTAAAGAAAATGACTTGCTCTTTTTCAAAGAGAAATTTATTTTTAAAATCTTAATAAATTAATCCAAATAGAAGATAATCATATAAATTTACATCTATTAGTGTAATTATTAGTGTAATCATTATTAATAGCTATTCTTGATTAGCAACACTCACAGTTGGTCGATAGTAGTTATAAAAAAATTAGTAGAATTTATATAATTTTTTATTTTTAATAGATTTTCATATTAAATAATAAATATAATTTGTTTGTAATCTAAATATTATTATAATACTATAAATAAAAAATTAATATTTTTCTAATATATTCTAAACATCAAAAATATCTTCTAAGAAAATATTTTTTTGAATTTTATTTTTCATATATAAATTATTTTCTATAAAATAAATAAAGCCATATAAGTACCTTGTTCAAAAGGAACATCCTTAATAAATGTTTAAAATCTCTATTAAAAAGTTTTAAATTTAATTTCACTGATGAATTAGGAGTTTATAAGAGAGGAAGAGTCATATATCTTAAGCAAATTTTAAAATATATAAAATCTTGAATTAAATTAAGTATATAGACTTTAGTGGAAGATCTTTAATTCGAGCAATGTTAAAAAAATATATATATATAACATTGGATTCCATTCATTGACCTATTATGCATCTTCAAAAAGCAATTAGGCAATCATGGATGTCTCCTCCAACAATAAGGTATATATTTAAGATTTAGGCTTTAAGCAATAGATTATTGTCTTCCTTTAAGCTAGCTTTATATATTTGATATTTCATAATACCCTAGAATATTATTATTATATCTATGTATTCAACCCTTTACATGGTGTTTTATTTAGGTTCCAATATGTTCACCAAGAGTAGAATGCTATAAGGTGTTTCTTTTTAGAATCTTATCCTATGAAAAGCATAACATTATCAACTCCATAGCTTTGATTCTGATTAACAAATGTTGTAAAAGAAAGGCAAAATCTTTCCATTGAAAGCACATTTTAAAAACCTTTAGCCTTCGGGTATTTTTTGGCTTCCTACATTCTCCATTTTCCAAAAGTTTTAGCCCTTAAAATGGTTAAGCATATCCAATAAATTACTTTTGATCATTGTTGTGACTTGAAATGGTTTCATCAATTAATTTCAAGATTGTATAAAGTAAGCAAATAAGAGATTTCTTTTTCTTTAAATAAAAAAAATGCAATCAAGCCATGATTTTTGAGGTAAATTTCATTCTTTGTTTGGGCTGGGCTCTTCCGGTCCAATCAAGCCAGGTTTAATAATTTCATGAATGCTTTTCATAGGCTCAAAGTGTTGGACCAACCTGCAAACTAGCCGAGATAATTGCAAATCACGGAAGTGGCTTGGTTAAAAAACTTAAAACTAATTATTTTCAAAGTGAGAGAGAGAAAAAAAAAATTCTGTAAGAAAAGGTGAAAAAAAAATTCCCAACCACAAAAAAAAAAAAAGCTAGGCAATAAGAAATCTTATATTTTTCCAATTTTCATATCAGATATTATTCAATATATATTTTGTCTTTTGAATTTAAGTTTATATCTTTTTTATTATTTTTATTTTTTTAAGATTAAATTATTATTAATCAGACTTTTAATCTTTTAAATTATATGACAAATATGTGATCACAAATTATTAGTGCATTAGTTCTTCATAAAAAAAATTGATAATTTTTAGTTTTAAAATTTTAATTTTAGTTGACACATCATAAATTTATACAAAGAATTGATCTGCCAAGATTAATATTTAAAATTATAAGTACATAAAAAATTTTGAGTTAATAGTATCGAAATTATCAAATTGATGAGCACTACGAAGCCATTAGTGTTTGATAAGGATGGACCGGAGAGCCCATTAAAGAGATGCTCCACAACTTAGGCCTGGCAAGAAACTTGTGTTACAGTCGCACTTGACCGAGCCCAGACCTAAATAATAAGAAAACGTGTAGAAACGTGGTGTCATCCATTATTCTGAATAATTATTCTCCAGCAATTATGGATAGAAGTTCCTAATAAGGAGATACGTTTATATTCCATAAATATTCACCCTTGTTAACCCCTAACTTAAATATCAAAGTATCTTTCTCAGGTTTGCAATTAGGGCACTCTAAACTATTTCCCAGGTTTGCTTTTTGAATTATTGGCTGGTTGAATCTATCACAAATTATAAAATTACAATTTGAAACTCATATAGGACTCTTATTGAGAAAAATTTATAGTTGCACTTTAATGTTTTGATATTTAAAATTTGACTAAATTTTAGTTTTTAAAATTTAAGATTGAATTGCATATAATTTTAAAGTTTATCAGTAAAAAAATTTTAAATATTTATGCGTTTTGACTATTATGTTTCATCTTTAAATTTTAGTAAATTTAACTAAATTTGCAAATTTTTTCACAATTATATATAATTTGTAATTTTTAATCAAAATTAAATGATTTATTTTAATTTAAAATGTCCTTCACGTCGTGAAATAACCATTTAAGTTTTAGTAAATTTAGCTAAATTTGTAAATTTCTTAACAATTATATATAATTTGTAATTTTAATCAAAATTAAATGATTTATTTTAGTCTAAAATGTCATCCACATCATGAAATAACTTTTTAATTTTGACCAAAATTACAAATTGAATATAAATATAAAAAGTTTACAAATTTAGTCAAATTTGCCAAAGTTCAAGAGGTTACGTAATATTAAAACTGGTAAAGTTTAAATTTATTGAACAATAAATTTAATTTCATTTATTGACCAATAAATTTAATTTCATTTAATTTTTAATAAAAATAAAAATAAAAGGTAATATATTACATAATTTATGGCTAAAATATCAAATAATTCTTTGAGTTTGTTTCAAAGTGACAATAAAAAGAGAAAATGTATTTTTCAGACTTGGAGATTTAGGAGAAATTATATTTTTATGGAATTATATCTGAGTCTACTTTTCTTAAAATTGTATTTATAACACATACACTTATTTTAATCAGTATTTTGAATGTTTAAGATGAAATAATATAAGATTGTGAGTAATTTAAATGAAAAAAGACTTTTATAATAAATAATATAAGATTAAAGATAAATTTTAAAAAAAGATACAAGTACAAAGACACGTTTGATGAAAAACTTTATTTTGTCATTTATTATCACTTTAAAATAAATTAAAATTTATTTGATATTATCTATCACAAATATAGTCTTTTAAATATTTACAATAAAATAATATAAAATGAATGATAATTTATACGAAAAAAGACTTTATAATAAATAGTATAAGATTAAGGATAAAATTTGACTACAAGATACGAATAGAAAGATAATTTTGATGAAAAAATTGATTTTATCATTTGTTATCAGTTAAAAGTTTATTTGGAATTATCCATCACACACATAAAAATTATAAATAGTGGTGGGCCATACTGGACCAACTCATTACACCAGTTGAAGCGTTTTAGCTTTGGTGTATCTCTTCGTTCTGTCATCTTCTAAGCCGCAACGGGTCTCTTTTTGTTTTTGTGCTATATCTCCGTCTTGCAATTATAGATGGGCTAAAAAGCACAATTTTTATGTTTTAGGAGACTCATTAGCCACATATCTATAATTACTATAGATATGTACACATACCAGACAGTCTGTGTGCCTTGTGGATGTTAAAGATTTGATTTTTTGAACTGGGTTTTCTTTATTCTAGACTTCTCATTACCTTTCCGGATTTTTCTGCTCCCTAAAGCTTCACAGATTCTCCTATGGCTTCTTGTGAGTCTCTCTCTCTGTGTGTCATTGAGTTATATGATATAATTTTGGCATTAATTTTAATTTATGTTGTGACTGTTGAAAGCTCAGTACTAGTTTTTTTTTTTTTTTTTTTTTTCCTTGGACTGAATTTGGTCTATTTGTCTTTTTGATGCAATTGCATGGACACCTCAAATTTGGGTTAAAAAGTGGAAGAATTTTGTTTGAATCGTTCTTATGGATGCATTTTGCTGCAAAGATGTGCCATACTGACAAACTTGATACAACTAAGTGGATGAGATATGATTACTCTGTCGTCTTTTCATAGACAAATGCGTTTTATTCTTTGGAATGTTAAGTATAGGATAGATATATAGAGTAATCTAGTTTGTGATTGTTAGTTGGAAATTTGGAAGAACCAACTTCTAGATGGTGAAAGACCTTGTGTGCTATATTGCACATATCCATCACCTAAGCTTAGAGTATTGCCCAAATCGCATTCTCGTAGTTTATTTTCTTGTGGTTCAATTGTGAACGTCTGCTATCTTCATAACCTGTTATTTCGGAAACCATTTTGTTTTGATGATCATTTCATTGCATACCTGTTTCATTTTTTCAAATAGTAGACCCATCTACATTAAGCATTCTAGCATCTTCTTGCATGGTGTAGCATGGTTGATTGATTAAAATAAGGCAACTGTATAATATCTCTCACTGTAGGGTCTGTTGTAATCATTTGGAAGGTAAAAGTCTATGTACTGTAATTTGAAAAACCTACCTGCTTTGATTCCTGTTACACCTTTTTGGATTAAAAAAAGATGCAGAAGAGATGATGATACAATTCTGAATGTGTATAGTTATAGGGAAACATGGAACAATAAATAAACTGAAAACTGTTCAGGATTGTTTAGGAGATGCTTTAAACTAACAATTGGAAATGCAGAAGATCTGGATAACAGTATGGAAACTTCATAACCTAACAATGTAGAAGAGGACTCACTGCTATGTATTTTTGGGATGTTACTGAGGTTGAGTGAAGTTGAGTTGTAAGTGGCTAACACATATTACAAAATTTGAATGTCATGGAAAAGAAAAAATATGGTCCAGGCATGCATTTTGACCAGAGTCTCTCTCTGTGATAGTATTCACTTTGTCCATTGTAGTTTGTGTCCTGTTTAGATGTCTTCTAGATGGACACTAAGTCAAAATGTCTTGTAAATTGATATTGGCTTTTGGCTTAACTTAATTGGCATTCTTCTTTCTACTACCAAAGTTGAAGTGCATCCTATAAAAATGGAGCAAATTAGATTTTTTTCCTAGATGCAGATAATGAGTTGCAACTTACAAGAGGATGCTAGTGGTGTGTGGGCATGCACACATTTATTTTTGGCTGTACTTCAACTTGAAGCAAAATGCATGGTATATAACAGATCATAGATGTTTGTGAGCATGGAAATCCATTGCTGTCAAACAAACAACATGGCATACTTGTCAAACTAGATAGTTACATAGTTGCTGCATCGTAAGACAAATTGATTGAATTTTATATCATGTTTAGAAGATCTGTGTTATCTTGTTGTTATTATATGTTATTATATTTCCTATCCTAGAGGGGACGTAACACTTAGTATCCTACCTATATTATAAATGATTTTTACATTCTTTTGCCATTTTCTTGTTTGGTTTTAATAGGTAGCTTAGGAGCCGCAAATATCAAACTTTCCAAATTAAACTTTGGCAGAAAAAGAGTTGGTCATCTACAGCAACGGAATGACACAAGAACATTGATAGGCAGGAAACAACTACAATATGCGGGTGTCACTATATCATATGAAACAAAGAAAGCATTCAGAGCACGTTGTGGTGCAATGTTGGAAACAGAGGGTAAGTTTTTTAATTTTTGTTGCATTTGGAAATAGCACACTCTTGCTTTGGATAAAAATAGGACTGAAAATTACAACTGATTTTATCCCCAGTTGTTAGGACAAAAAAGTTGGCTTATTGAGTTATAGTGATCTGACACATTGAAGTTGGTTTATTGGGTTACAATGATCTCTTGAGACTTTGTCCCTTTTGTTTACTCATTGGAACTCACAAATTAAATCTTTAAAAAGGTGCTACCCAAGAACAGGTCTGATATCCTCCATATATAACCTAGGTTTCTATAGTGAATGCTGCCAGTGGGATTACATGTTAATGCAATTGCAATCATATCCCTCATCTAGTTTTGGTGTTTTTTGCTACCTCTACAAAGGAATGAGATGCATGGCTCCTGCACCACAGAATTACCCTCAGTTTGGCTTTGACGATGCTTTTTGACTCCGTAGGCAGTTCACAACTATTAACATGCAATTTAAACTATTGGTTACATGTCTGTTTGAACAATTCTTTTGGGCCAGTGGTTGGCTTGTGTATGTTTTGATTAAATAAAATCCCTTCTCTCCTTTTGTGTTCTTTGCTAGTTGGAATGTGGTGGGCTGTAGAATACTACCTAAATTGGTCCCTTTTTCCACTAGCTCCATCAAAAAGCTAAAATGATGTCTGCAAATCATGAACATAATGAATTGTGGGACTATGATGATGAGGAAGAGAAGGATCAAATAGTCACACTAGTGAAGCTCCACTTTTGCATGAAAGTGGCCTATAATGGGAATGTTCTCCATCCCCTAAAAGGTTGATATTATGTCAACTTAAGGAAGGATGAACTATATTGGTAGAGTCCTATAGCTTGGATGGAGTTTTTCTAGCTTCAATCCATCCCTACCCCTCCCCCTTCATTGATCAAAAAAATTAATGCACCTTATTTTAACTTATTAAGTTTTTTATAAAGTTGAGTAAACATACCTCCACTTTCTCTAAGTTAAAACATACCTCCACTTTCTCTAAGTTAATCTCTGAACATTTCACAAAGGTTGCCAAACCTTGGGAAATCTATTGAGAAACAATATTATTTGTAGTTGAGCTTTTTGCTGGTTATTAACTAATGTTGTATGCCCTGGGAGCTGGGCTATCCTTCTTTTGTATCATTTGGATCTTTTTTTGTTTGAATTTATAATGCTAGTGGTATCTCAAAAATACTTGTGAATATATCATTCAAAAACGTTTGAAAAATCTGTCCAAATGAATAGATGATTGATGTTATGTGTTTCAGTGCTGTGTAGCTTATATAACATGTTTTTCTTTCCACTAGCGACTAGAGATAGAGTGAATGGCGTCAAAGAGACTAAATCATCTAGCTTGTCAAGCCCACTTATTCCAAATTCATCCCAGGTGAGTATGTCACCAATTAGCTGTCTGAGTATTAAATCCTCACTGCGTTTACTTTTCTGTGTTAATTGTAATTCTAGCTACTTTTCCATGGTTAACCTATCCTCTTTGAAATGAAGACAAATACTTTTTTTCCCCCAAACTTGGATCAATTATTTCCTTTTGCATTTAGTTATCTTAGTTCACCCACCTACATGTCCTTTGCTTCATCTTTTGTTTCAAGTATCTTTATGATCTCTGCTCGTAGATGTTCATGTATAGTACACAATATACAATGTTTCGAAGCTTCTTTTTAGCTTGAAAATATATCACTTGAATTTCATCTGCAGATTGAATCTCTGGTCACAGAAATATGCAATACAACTTCTATTGCAGAGTTCGAAATGAAGGTAAGCAATCGTAAAACTACTGTATGGCTTATACCCACTTTTCCAACATGAATGTAATTCGGATTTATAACCTCCCTTTCAAAATTTTTTGATATTTCCTCTTTCTTCTTTTTTTTTTTTTTTTTCCCCCTTACTTTTCTCTTGCCTGGGTTAGGTTGGTGGATTTTACCTACGTGTGACAAGGGACTTAGCTGAGAAAAGTAAACTTCCGCCTCCTCCTTCGGCTGCCCTTGCCTGTGCTCCTATCAGTTTGGATGCAAATGTCAAGGCACCTGATTTAAATGGGTCAGTTTCTTCTACATCTTTGGCTATCTCCAAACCAGAACCTTCGTCTGGGAGTATCCAATCATTGCTCGATAGAGCTGCAGATGAAGGCTTAATGATACTGCAATCTCCAAGGGTGAGAATCTTAAGTACAAATGCTTTCACTTGTTCAAGCTTGAGGCACTAAAATCATAAATATGCAGGTCGGTTTTTTCCGAAGATCTCGAACTATAAAGGGAAAGCGTGCTCCACCATCATGTAAAGAGGTACTAATTAGCAAGGTTTTTGCCATTGAATTATATTCAGTCAGATCATGACTAACTGCATTTATAGATTGGACACAGTTGTTAGGAACACCAAAGAGTAGATGTGCATGCTTTTCATTTGAAATATAATCATTTGTATTGGTGTCTTAGATGATTTGCTTATCTTCTGCTTTATTATTCTGTTTTCAGTTATCTGATGTGTTTATTGTAGTCATTTCTTGTTAATTGTTTTCTTTAAACAGAAAGTAAACTGTGTCTACTTGTAGCGAATGTCCTTGCCATTGAAGTGTGAACTAAAGCCTAGCTACATTTGATCTTCGAATGTGGCTGAATCACTTTATACCCTAACAAATAGAATTATTGTTCGTCGTTGTGTAACTACACGCTTTCTAGAAAAGAACCTCAGGTCAATTAGTTCTTGTTTCTCGGTACCAACTTTTAATTACCATTTTTTAATCTCTGACTCTCTGACTCTACCTTTCAGTTGTTTTCTATGCAATAGCAGTTAGTGAAAAGGAAGAAAGAAAATAAGCTTGAGAAAATAGTATTGGGACATTGTATAGTTGGGAGATTATATGAGGGGCATGATTTTGGGGCTAAATGTTTTGCCGCCTTTATGCATGGGTCAGATTCTTGGAGGGTGCTTATCAATTAACCATAGACCATATATTGAATCTTTGCCATACTGCTTCTGCCGTGTTGAGTATATCCTGACAACTTTCGTCTACTCCACAGAAGCAAATAGTGAAGGAGGGCCAAGTGCTTTGCTACATTGAACAGCTGGGTGGCGAACTTCCAATTGAGGTTTGGGCCCTGAACTCATGACTATTTTGTGTAGAATGTGCAAAGCTAATTCCCCTTCAAGGCTGTCTGTGGCCTCACAGTTACATTGTCCAAATTGGCCCAGCCATGTGATCTGAAACAGCCTATTTGCTTCCTTCTTTCTATTTTATATAATTATATTGCATATTACTTTTGTCAATATCAATATTTTGATAACCTGCCTGCCTTCATTGAGCTGGAAAACAGAGAAGCAATGCCAAAATTTTGAATAAGTTTCAACCAATAGTCCATCTCTAATGATGGAAATGGAAATGTTGTTAATATATGATCAGATCCATTTACAACATAGTTGACCAGCCAGGCTAGTCCACTGTTAAGAACATTGGTCAAGATTAGCAATGAAAGTCCTTATTCATATTCAATTTTTGCAGTCTGATATTTCTGGCGAAGTCATTAAAATATTGCGTGAGGATGGTGGTAAGTACTCTCCTCTTCTTTCAGTTTTTTCTAGTTTTGTCTTTGGATAATTTGTACTTGACCTTTTCACATGCCTATTTAACTGGACAGAACCTGTTGGATATGGCGATGCCCTTATTGCAATCCTTCCATCATTTCCGGGGATAAAGAAGCTTCAGTAGATGATCTAATTTATTTTTCTTTATCACATTCCCAACACTATTGGGTCGGTGACAAAATGGGAGCCTTATGTTCCTTTACCGTTTGCGTACTAATCTTGCATAGCATAAGATGGGGTTCACTGATGATGGCTATCTTAGTGGGCTATGCACAAATTTGATACTAGTCGTGGATAACTTTCAAAGTTTTGACATTGCTTAATAAAGTAATTGAGGACTGATGATAAAACTTTGCCATCCTCTTTTATTACTATTGTTTTTGACATTTATGTTTTCTTTATTCTTAGACAAGTAAACTCTATAACAAGGCATGTATTCTACTTTCTTTTCTACAAGATTCTTCTACTACTTGAAGAGAATGAAAGGTATTGTTTTTCTGTATGAAGAATTGAAGTAGAAGTTGAAATCTTATTTCCTACTAACTTTGGCTTGTTTTTTATGATTAGAAGAAATATTTCAATGGAATTAACTTTACAGGGTTAGTTGAGATCTTCCAAAGTCCATTAATTTAAATATATTCTTTTGTTGTGCTATCCGCTCATCAAATAACTTTTTAATGTTATGATCACTTGCCATTATATTTCAATACCTGATCACCATATCAAATCCATTCAATCACGCTGAAAATCAGTCACGCACGATCAATCTCCTTTAAAAAAATGCATAATTGAGAAGGATAAATTTTTTGGCGCATTGAAACAAGTAAGAATCTTTAAAGTTTG
>CATIWR010237547.1:0-42446 GCA_949677035.1 Omphalea diandra | reverse complement strand
CCATATAATAGGAAGAATAGAAAGACATTCTGATTTTTTTAAAATCTTATTCTTACATATAAAATAAATATTCAGTTTTTCTTTTCTATTTTTTAGAAAATTTTTTCTATAAAAAATAGTTTTTCATTTAAAAGATATGTTAATTTATTAAAAGTATAAAATCATTTTCTATTTAGAAATATAAAATATATATTCTTATTGTCAATTCGTTTTAAAATCATTTTCTATTTAGAAATATAAAATATATATACTTATTGTCAATTCATTAGTTAATTTTTACTATTATCTCTATTAATAATTTTTTAAAACAAAATAATATCAAATTGAAATTAAAAATATGAAAAATTATCATAAAATTTTTATATGATAAGTTTTTCCCATTTATTTTATTAATATTGTTAAATTTTTTAAATGAAAAATATTAGAAATACTTTTTTGAAAAATATTGTAAAGTGAAAATAATTCAAAATAAAAAGTATTATATTTTTTATATATGAAAAAGTTATAATGAAGATTTAGTACATAAAATTAAAAATAAGAGAAATATAATTTAAAATAATAAAAATAATATCTAAATATAAAAAAAGATTAATCCAAACAAAACTTAATCTTAAATAAGGGACAACAATAAACATAACGTAAAGTTATTTTTCATATATTAGTTGTATTTTGGAAAAATAAAAAAGCTAGTTTTCAGTTTTTCTATTGGAAAAAAATTTGTATGAAAACTTGATCTTCCATTTTTTTTAATTTTGTTAGAAAACTTATTTAGGAAACACTTTTAATTTTCTATAAGTAAACACCCCTTTATTTTTTTTTTTGAATCCTATTCTTGAATCTTTGAAAGAAATTAAAATATCAAATATGAAAATAAAATTACTCATTTTATTTTTTGGTATACAATATACGCTCTAATAGATTTTTTTTTTCTTTTGATTCATTTCAAATAGAGCCATAAAATAAAAGTATATATGATTTTATTTTTTTTTAGCTAGGTCAGAATTTAAAAATATTTTTTTGAGAAGAAAAGTAAGATTTCATTAATTAGAAGCCAGATAAAGATCTCTTATATGCTGGTCTAAAGTATGAAGAGGTAAAGTATATAATCAAAGAGATAGTCTATCTGAATTTCGAGCTCCTATAGCTAAGCAGTGGGCAACCTCATTTGCATCTCTTTTAACAAAAGAAAGTTTAACATTAGGAGTTAAGAATAATCTAATCTCTTTAAGGATAAATTCTTGTTGAGACACGCCTGAATAATGTCGTGACACATTTGCACAAAAGCTCGAAAATCAACCTTAACATAGTCAACTATCCTATCAAACTCACAAATCCAGGACAAAACATCACGCAAGGCTACCATCTCCGTAACCAGAGGCTCAAAAAAGCAAAGGCAACGAAGCAACCATGCTACAATAACTACCCTTTGCCCATCTCGAATCATAGGCCCCATAGATGCTTTCCTTTAATCCATATTCAAGGCGACATCAACATTCAGCTACAGGAACCCATAGGCTGCTTCAACCAATGAGAGAAAAAGCCCATGCTATCAATAGTAACGGACACTACATACGATGATTTCTTCATCTAGGACACTTGCTTAAATTGAGAGATACTCATCATTGCACGCTGAAGAACATTGTTGGGCATAAACTCAATATTATTTCATAATTTCTTCTTATGAGCCTACCATAGAGGGTCAAGCAAAGTAGCAACACGTAACCTGTTGTCCAAAATACTGAGCAAGTTAGAAATCCATTGCTCTATAGAAATAATTGGAATATTGAAGATATAAAAATTATATGGTGAGGCAGGCTAAAAAGATTTTGCATAATCACAATGCAATAAAATATGCAACTCATTCTCTTCGAACTGTTGACAAAGGACATAACTATTATGCATGAGAAATTTTTTTTGAGCAAGTTAGATTTAGTAGGGAGAAAGTCCCTGTAAACTCGCCACATAAAAATCAGTACACTTTAATCAACTCAAAATAGCTCAATGGTAAATATTTGAAACTAACTTCGATACACTATAATGTCACCTAAATTCAAATTTAAAATGCGTTCAACATTTATAGGTATTGCTTTGTAGTGATCGCATATTCATATAATCCAAATCCATATTTTGTTTAGAGATTTATCTAAAATCTTTGACGTATTAATGTGAATATTCAAAATATGTTTGAATTTATTCTCTCTTCAAAAATCCATTAAAAGTTTTGAATATCAATTTTGATGCAATCATTAAAAGTTTGTGATTGGTTAGCCATTAATTCGAAACATAAAAATAGTCTTTATATAAAAATACAAAATGTGAAAATAATGCATTTTAATGCATTCACTCAATTGACATTCCCAGATAATTGATGAGCATTTTATGAACTTATTGAATCACTTATTTAAATTGATAATGCAAATTTAAACCACATTCTAGCGTAATTAATAACAAAATATTATACAATAATCACATTGAATTTTTCCATAACATGTTAGAATTATAGTATTGAAACAAAATGATAGCCAAATTATTTGCATTACAATTTGAGATTCAGTAACCAGAGTCAATGATATATTAAAATATAGAGATGATAAATGGGTCGAGTTATATAATTTCGAGTTGGGTTTCAAATGGAATAATCATTTATTAGGTTTGCATATAAAAAGGATTTCAAATAAAATTGGATTAGGCACTTTGTTATTCACTGTTTTTAAATAAACTTTTAAAATATCTATTTAGATTTTTTTTTATTATTTATGTGATATTTTTTCATAATTTTTTAATAAAAAGTAATTTTAAATTATTTTAATCCAACAGATTTTACATAAATAAAAATCAATTAATTGTTTATTTTTATTTAAATATTTAATGTATTAAATATAATTTATTTTTAAACATAAATGATTAATAAATTAAATATAATTTATTTTTTAATAAATGTCTATATATAATGAAAATGAATAAATAAATTAAATTTATATAAGAGTAAAAATAAAAAAATATTTTTAAAATTTTAAATAAAAATTAAATATTTTAATAATTTAAATTGAATAATTTGAATTGACCTACAAGCCGAGTTAATTCAAATTAACTTACAGACTAGACTTAAAATGAGTAGGATTTAACTTGAAAATTTTTAGATAATATTGAATGAAATTATTTTAAATTTAATTTCAGATCAAATCAAATTTAAATTATTCTTTTTCTAATAGATTCAAATGAAATTGTCAGACGGAGTTAAAAACTGCCACTCTACGTGACTGAAATCAAGCCCCCATTTCAATGTCTATTCATATCCTGCTGCTTCAATGGGCCTGAAGATTTCTCATTTCTCCTTAATTTGGGCCAGACAGGAGATTCACAATCACAGAATCGGGCCGAGAACTGGCACAGAAAATATTTTCGCGGACTACAAATAATTACGTGGCTGCACAATGTACCATGATGAAGATGGACAATGGGCAGGGGTATGTAAGTCATTTCGGGCTGCACTCAAAGTACCAAGTACCACTTAGGGAGCTTGGTTTATTGAATAAAAAGCTTGAATTATTACGATTCAAATGGCTTCAATTAATTTGGCCTTTATCCCAATCATACGCTCCAAAAATCAGCCTTTCTCCTTGTCTTCTCCGCTCTCCCGTTCTCATCGGAAAGCCCTCTCCATCATCGCCCGCAGCAGATCTTGCCGGAAGTTGCGACGGAAACCGGCAGTAAAGATCATGTCCATGCCGACGCCATCTCACCTGCGGGACCGAAGCGACGAGTCGCTTTTGGTTTCTGCAGAAAGTAAGTCCTTTGTTTCTAAGTTAAAAAATGTAGCTTAAACGACATCGTTTGTTAACAGATTAGTTTTAAGACAATATTTAGGTATTTGAAATGATTATTATTATTATTATGATGATGATGACGATGATATTGAATTTTGAACAATGATAAGGTTGAAGTAGTTGAATTATGAGTTTATAAGCAGGTGTATTCTGCTTGGTTTTTACGTTTTAGGTGGTGGTAAACGTGAAATGGTAACAGCAGAGGTGGACGAAGACGGAGGCTATAGTGTTAACAATGGAGTGCGTAAAAACAGATTTGTTAGTAGCAGAATCAAATGTTTTGGGGTGGATTTGTCTCCCGATAATATTGCAGTTGCAATGGTGTATTTTGTTCAAGGTGTTTTAGGGCTGTCCAGACTTGCTGTGAGTTTCTATTTGAAAGATGATCTGCATTTAGATCCTGCTGAGGTATGCTTTTACAGTAGAATTGAGTTAAATGTGTGCAATCTGCATTGTGTTCTTAATAATTTTTTTTTACCATTCATTTGGTATCTTTTTTTTTTTTTAATTTTTTAAATGTTGGTAGATCATAATCTGAGCATTTGTAGTGAGATTTCTGTGGCTAATGGAGTGTAAGAGTGGAGAGTACAAAGGCATGTTCGGCATTTTATTGTTAATAGCAATTTTTGGGCAAAGAATAGAAGAAATCATCTTCCTAATTGGTAATGGGTTCAGTATGAGTTTTAAGAGCCAAAAGTTGATTTTGAGAAAAAGTTCAAATCTGAAATTTTTGCAAATAGCTATTAAATCAGCTTGAGAAGATAACTAAAAAACTTTTTGACTAGCTTAAAATATCTCGAAACTTAATATTATAGCTTTTGCCAACAATTTTAGCCTTTTGCAATAGCAATGCCAAACATGTGATGAATAGTCCATTTTAGTTAATGTTTTAGTGACTGACAATCTGCATTGTTGACTAGACAGCTGTGATATCTGGTTTTTCTGCATTGCCATGGCTTGTCAAACCTCTTTATGGATTTATTAGGTGGGATTTATTTCTTTTTTAATTTTGATATAATGGATACTAGTCGTGTGAATTTCTTTTAAATATAGCTTTTGCTAGCTGCAGTGATTCTGTCCCACTTTTTGGTTATCGAAGAAGGTCGTACTTGGTTCTTTCTGGACTTCTTGGTGCACTGTCTTGGACCCTAATGGCTACTCTAGTTGATGGCAAATATGGTGCTGCTTTCTGCATACTTCTTGGATCACTTTCTGTTGCCTTCTCAGATGTCGTGAGTATCTTCGGCTTTGTTAATTTGTTTAAATGCTTGGATAAACAAGTGATCAGTAAGTGAATTAATATTTATGGCACCTGTGACTCTTGGAAATATGTGGATAATATGTGGTTTACTAGAATCCAGATGGCAAGGGTCTAAATTGCAGTTGTGATAATTGTTGCAGACACAATCACAGTCACATTGTAGACATGTTAGTATGTCGCAATTAAAGTATAACAGTTATGGTGAATTTTTTAAAATAATGACCACTTGCCTAAAATCCAAATTTATTGAAGAGATGCACATGATTACTAGTTCACACATTCAAGTGAAGAACTAATTAAGTAGAATTTGTAACAAAGAGAGAACAAAATGAAAATGAAGATTATTATTATTGGCTGAGAATTAGTTAATGACCGTGTATTAGCTCTGTTTTGTACAAGAGTAAAAGCTTCTAGAAACAACTTCTCTAACTAACTAATTGATGACTAAGCAAGTTTGTTACATAAATAACTAATCATCTAAAAGAATGTTGAGCAACTAATCCTCGGCTGTCCAGGTCACGATAACTTCAATGCACCTCCATCTGCTGTAGCTTGACTTTGATTAACATTGACAGCAGCATTTGAGCTCTTTACTTCACAGAATTATCTAATTGCAAGACACAGTTGGCGGTCATCACTAACAATTTACTTTTTGTTAATTCTTTTTAGCTCTGGAACTTTTCATTCTCTTGTAAAATTCGATGTGTTTCATCTGGTATCATCTAAAGAAAGAAAACAACCAAAAGGAAAGTTCAGTAATAGATCCACTAGCATATTGAGGTAATAAAAATAAACAATATTAGAGACAAAGGTGGCCAAACAAATGGAAGCATGTGTCTAGCAAACAACCAAATGGTATGTACCAAATTGGGAAAAGCCATATAAAAATAATCAAGAAGATACCGCCAAAAAAAAAAGGAATAAAGACATAAAATAAAATCCTAAACTACATTCAATTTCTCAGTGCCCTTCCTTTTCTCCTAGCTCTCTGCTATATGAGAAAGTGGATAGAATCTATCAAGTTGGTGTCAAAGAACTGATCAACAATTCAAATACTTGACAAAATCTAAAAGAACTTGTAGAAACTCTTTGAATCAGTAGCTCTCTAAGAAGATCCAGGTGCTCAATGATGAAGAAAACCAGGTTTATTGTTTTATCTAGCATTTTGATTCTGCTTGACAGTGACTTCTCTATTCCGTTACGACATAAATCCACCATACTGGGCATTTTGTAACGGTACTGGCAATTCTAGAGTGATCTGAAAAAATCACTTGCGACTCAAAGGGTAATGCAAAATCCGTTACATAATCTCCGATACAATACAATAGCGGGCAATTTTTAAAACCTTGCTAGATGGTGTCATTTAAGTTACCGTCTCTTCTGATAATTTATCACGGCAATAGGTGGACAGAGGTCCAAATTTAATTGGGATAGAGAGGATATAGTGATTGATGCATGTCGATGTTACCTGTCGATCTGCTTTTTTTTTTTTAATAAATTTTTAAATATATTTTTAATGGGATATGTTGCCCAAATATCTGTTATGCACCCAATTCTACTTGCTTATGTATGTGCATTCAGATGATCATTGAGAATTGTCTCAAGAAAATTCATTCTGTAGGTTGTGGATTCCATGGTGGTAGAGAGGGCCCGTGGTGAGTCACAAAGCATGTCAGGATCTCTTCAGTCTTTATGTTGGGGTTCTTCAGCCTTTGGTGGAATTGTAAGCGCCTACTTTAGTGGCTCTCTGGTGGATGCTTATGGTGTAAGGTACTTGAAGTAGCTGTGCATAAATTTAAGTTCATAGTATTGATGACTCTCAATCTATCATAGTGCTGATATTGTCTCAGGTTTGTTTTTGGTGTAACGGCGTTGTTACCGCTGATAACTTCTGCAGTTGCTGTTCTTGTTAAAGAACAGCGTGTTCTTGGTCCAGTAAGAGGACAGAACCTTGCTTTGACTGGTCCTGGCCTTCTGGACAGCTTAAAGCAGCATATTGTTCAGTTATGGGATGCAGTCAAGCAGCCCAATGTATTTCTTCCTACATTATTTATTTTCCTCTGGCAGGCAACACCACAATCAGACTCTGCCATGTTTTACTTCACGTAAGGGTGACGATGGTCATAATCCTTTATTATTTTTTCAGGGCTATTGGGAATTTTATAATTGAGTATGACATCTATATAATATACAGCATAATATTCTTTGTTTTCAGTACAAATAAACTTGGGTTCACCCCAGAATTTCTAGGACAGGTGAAGCTTGTTACCTCAATTGCTTCATTGGTTGGGGTTGGACTGTATAATGGTTTTCTGAAAAATATTCCTCTGCGGAAAATTTTTGTTTTTACTACGATAAGTGGTACAGCACTTGGAATGACACAGGTGCGTGTTTGGTCAAGGCTGACATGTGACTTAATTGTGTTTATGAGCATTTTATTATTAGCATTTTCTTTTGGTTATTTTTGGCTCAGGTTTTCCTTGTGACCGGACTAAACCGAAAATTTGGCATAAGTGATGAGTGGTTTGCAATTGGGGATTCTTTGATTCTAACAGTTCTTGCTCAGGTAATTTATTATCGCTTATGACTATTTACTTTTATGCACAAACAGGTGTAATTCAGTCGGTGTCATGATTTACATGGGTGTAGCATGCCCCTTTTTACTATAAAATGCATGGCTTTTTCAAATTATCCATGGTAAAAATTACTTGATATTTTTTTCAGAAAGGATGTTTTTGTTCAAATTTGCTGCATGGTTCTTTCATCTTTTTACTCAAAGGGGTAAAATCTGATGTAACATTATCTTTGTTATAGTAACATGGATCTTATTGAGTTTCTATGAACAATTTGAGCTGTGTACTTTTTATTGCCCATCTTCTACTGTGCATCTGTTCTATTGCTTATTCAGTGCAGGTTTGATTCATCAAATGATGCTTGTTATGCAGAAGTAACAGGCTAATTTACTAATTTTTTGCAGGCATCTTTTATGCCTGTTCTTGTGCTGGCAGCAAGGTTATGTCCAGAAGGAATGGAAGCAACACTTTTTGCAACCCTAATGTCCATATCAAATGGAGGAAGTGTTCTTGGAGGGCTGATTGGCGCTGGTCTAACCCAGCTTTTTGGAGTTACAAAGGATGACTTTGACAACTTAGCCTTTTTGATTATTTTGTGCAATCTCAGCTCCTTGCTTCCTTTGCCACTTTTAGGGCTTCTCCCAGCCCATACTTCTGATGTTAAGGAGGAAGGTAGTAGAGATGTTGAAATGAAGTCTAATTGAAATTCGAGGTGCTCAACACCCAAGCTTCACCTTTTAATCATTGCTTCTGCCCTCACTGAAAATGGTACACTTTGCTTGACTGTCACTTATGAATATTACTCGCACAGAGGAAGGGAGATTCTGTAAATACCACCGAGTTAGAATGAAGTAATGGAGGCAGATCTCTTAGTTTTTGTGTTAAATTGAAATGACTGGTAGTATTTGGTTGCAGTCAATTTGGAAGATGCTGTTTACTTCATCTTATCAATGAAATGGTGAATTCACAATGGGGATGTGCCAAAAAGAAAAAACTTGAAACCATGATTTTGTGATCTAAGAGCTTTATTCGAAAGATATGTAGCTTTTGTTGTTAGCTAGTATGAAATGGTGAATTCACAATGGGGATGTGCCAAAAAGAAAAAACTTGAAAACGTGATTTTGTGATCTAAGAGCTTTATTCGAAAGATATGTAGCTTTTGTTGTTAGGTAGTATGGGGTGCTTTTAAGCCATGTCGGCCATTCAAAGCTCGAGTAGTAAGGTGCTTTTAAAATCTGGTCTGCACAGGAAGAATTTCCAATGACTGGGTCAATGGCCATTTTGTTTGATGATCTTGTGAGTTGTTTAACATATTAAGAAACTGTTAGCATGTTCTTGTACCTGCTTGTCATTGGGAGTAGAGTTTGGGCAAGTTCAAATTTTCAGTATCCTGGAACATTTTATGCATATAAATAATTGGTCAATAGATTGAACGTCTTGGCATCTAATTATTAAAACTCATTGAGTATATAATATATTCACGAGCTGAAGATTTACATAATGTCTAATGAAAGCGAGATGATGTCATCTTCTCCAGTTCAATTGGCTGCTGGACGAATGCATGATAACAGCATCTCTTCCTCCTTTTTTGTGGTCTATCAACTTTACCCCGCAAATAAATAATGACAGCAACATTTGTTTTTTGGGTTGAACCTTTTGAGAACTAGAACCAGCATGGTGACGTTTGGGCCAAAACCCAAGATGGCCCACCACATAGGAAGAGGACAAAACCTCTCTTGCGGCAAGCTGATATTGCTTCCCACGTGGTGAGTCCTTCTGCAACTTGAACTCCATTCAATTCCCACGTCCTCTTTGATTTCTGTCGTGTCCCACTCGTGAAGAGCAGAAGACTAATGTTTTTTAAATTGAATGGGTAAATTACAAAAATTTGTTGTCTGAGTTTTTAATTTTAATGTTTAAATATTTTTTATTTAATTAATTATTTAAATTGATGAAATCATTTTTAATATGATATTTTTTAGTCTAAATGATTGCTGACTGTCACATAAAAATTGATTTAATCATGTATTAAATTCTATATATTATTTTAATTAATTATATACTCATATATAATTAGTTGATTTAACTAATTATATATGAGTATATAATTTTTTCATTCTAAATATAGAATTTCTTCATTCTATATATATTTGAATAATTTTTTTTTTATCATTGTAGAATTTATTTAAATATATATAGAAAGCAAATAAAAAAGAATAAATTTTGTATTTAAAGTGAAAAAAATTTGTATCCAAATTTTAGATACATAATTAGTTGAAATAATATATATAATCTGATACTAAGTTAGATGAATATAACAGAATTACAGATTTTACTCACTTAAATAAGGAAAAATACTACATTGAAAATGATTTTACTAATTTAAATACTTGATTGAACAAAAAAATTATTTAAACACTAAAATAGAAAAAAATTAAAAATTCTGACATTAAATTTATAATTTACCTAAACTTAATTAGTTAGGAAACCACTAGATTAATTGATTAGTGGTTCAATAAATTTAATTTAATTGATTTAATAATAAATAAAATTTAAAAAAATATTATGAAAATAGCTTTAAAATTTTTGAAAAATATTAAAATATCTAATTATAATATTAAATATTAAAAATAATATTAAAATTGATTTAAATTAAATTAAATATTAATTTGATTTTCTATTTTATTGATTAGATTTATTTTCAAAACATTACTGAAAATACCATTCCATCACAACATCATTACTCTTATAGCACAAAACACAATTACATGGATCGGATATTCTTTTAGATAGTGTTTGATATAATATAATATAATATAATTAAATTAAATTAGATTATTACACTAATTTTTTTAATTATATTAAATTATATTACATCATGCTAAATACTACTTTAATTTCTTCCAAATCTAAGCGTCATCTGAGCTTGCTGTCTTGCCACCAAAAGGCCAATCACTTTCTCTTACCTTCTATAATGTTTATATAAGCATAAACCTGTAATTTCGTTAACAGTAACATCAAAGTTCGACTAATCAATATTAACAGTACATTAATCTTAAACTGTTAGAATTTTCTCACCAATTTAAATCCCTATCTTTTTATAATAAAAAATATTATATCATAACCGATATTAAAAACAAAACATTACAATCTAAATAGCACAAAAATAAAAACAAAAATGATGAACATCTTACAATTCGATACAAAGAAATATCAATTTTTAAAAAAATGAGACAAAATGCTTAAGAAACATTATATACATATATATATATATATATATCCTTAATTTTTTTAAATTATATATTAGATATTTGATTGTTAAATTATTAATTAATATATTTTTTTCTTTCACTTATAAATTGAAAAAAATAGAATGAGAAAATCTATGCCTAATAAACGCATCGGGAAATTTTCATTTATGAAGTTATCATGCGCTATACTTCACCGTTAATGATTTGATTTCAACTCTTGATAACGTATTTTTTGTAAAACTATCCTTCATCTCACATTGAATTTCTGAATTGCAAAACGAATCACAAGTTGAAGTTAAGATCAGCACATGCACTAAAGCAATATGTTAATTGTTTGTTTCTTCTTTTATTCCGCATATTGGCTTTGCATGTGGGGCAATTTTTTTTTTTTTAAAAAAATCTGTATTCAGGTTTGAATGCGTTCATTTAATTATTTATTAATTTAAAAATTTTATATTTTTAATAAAAATAAATCTAATTATTCATTATAATTTATCTTTGAATAATACATTAATCTTTTTGTATGGCTTGCATATGCTCCCACATTAAATACTTTTTAGGGCAGTAAGCTTCAATGTTTTACCCTTCCTTTGGTCGGAGGAAGGTAAAGAGGAAAAAAAAAAAAGAAAAAAGAAAAATTGAAATTATTTATTTTATTTGATTTATAAATAAGAGAAAGAAAAGAAGAAAAAAAAATGGAGAGATTACATTTTTCAACCTATTTTTGGAAAGAAATTACATTAATAAAAATTTATCTGTATTTTAAAAAGAAAGAGAGAGAAATATTATGTTGAAAATTTTAAGATATATTAAATTACTAAAATATTCTCAGTGTCTCCATATATTATCTCATTCATTTTCACTCTTCACCTACTTTTTTTTATATCTTTGCACTTCTGCAATTAAAACTGCAATACATATATGTCTATTATTCTTCAAACTAAGTTGCCAAATGCAAATTTTTAAGTTTAATTTCAAAAAATAAAAATTTATTTATAATGAGGTTTGAAAAGTAAATCTATACTTTATAATTCCTTATATTTTACAAATTAATTAGAATTTTCTCTTTTTTTTTTTGCAAATAAGAGAACCAAACAAAAAAAAAAAAAGAAATTAAAATTCTTTTCTTTTATTCTCTTTGTTTTTCTTTTTTAATTTCAATTTATTTCTCCTATATAATTAGTGTATTAAATATAGGGTTAGATAGCAGAGCTAACATAAATATTTGATATTGCTATTAGAAAAATATGATTTTAAAATATAAAATAGAAAATTTTTTATCATATGTGGTTATAGATTTTTAAAAAATAAGTTTTATAAATAAAAAATTACTATTGATAAAATTTTTAAAGGTAAATTTTTTTCAAAATCAAAATTTTTTTTCTCATAAATCTTATATTAAAAAGTCATAATCCATTAAAAGAGAAAATATCTTTTATTTTTTTATTTCAAAATCAAAATTTTTCAATAAATAATATAAAAAATGCTCTAAGAAAAAGAATTTGCTACATATCATATACCATGAAGTAAGAAATGGATTTGGAAGTTGCAACAGATTTAGCCCCAAATGATTGAAGCAAAAATTAATAACGTGATGTTTTTTTTTTTTAGGAGCTATAATAATGTGATACTGAGGATCAAAATATATTACTATATCAAACAGAACGCCTACCTAATACATTAATAAGCAATGCCAACAAAATTTTGATCATTAGGACTATCCCATCCTTGAGCTAATTATTTTTTGTTATTATTATTTTTAATAAGACAATAATTACAATGATTAGTGATGATAACCAAGAGAAGCAACTTGGAAACCAAAATGATGATTGATTTTTTTTCCATAAGCGATCGAGCAATTAGGATAAATTCCATCCTTATTTATTCTTAAAATGGTGATAAGATAAAAATTTTTACGGTATTAGAGCATATTAGTAAATTAAGAAATAAAATAAAATAAAATAAGATTTTCACTTTATTTTTATGTTTGATATTTTAATTTATTTCAAAAAAATTAAAGAATAAGATTTCAAAAGAAATATCTTATTATTCTTAAAATTTCATCATATAAATTAATTTATTTACCTGTAAAATATAAAATTATCATATATATATATATATGAATAATTATAAAAATTTCAATAATATATAAATTTTATTTTTATATATTAAAATATATCAAATAAAATATTAAAATCTTACCTATTTCCCATTAATATAATCAAACATGTCATACTAAATTACAAGTGCCAAATGATTGACAAGGGGGAATCAGTTGGGTGGAAAGAGAAAGGGAAAGAATCCTGGGTTGGAAGGTAAGAGTAAGAGAATGCATATGGGATACCATGTGAAGGGCATTAATTAAATTTTAAGAAACTCAACCTCCCACTGAATTTTTAACTTGATAGGGGAGCCAAACAAAATCCCATGTGTGAGGAATCATTGACCTTAAGAAAAAAAAAAAGGATATGGCATAGGGCTAAAATTTTGAAACCAATATTGGGATTGATTATATTTTAAAATTAAGAGGCTAAAAGTTAAGAAACATAATTTAAATATAATATGGCTAACTAATCTCCATTAATGGAAGCACAAGATAATGCCATAAGATTCACTAGACAGAGTAAAAAGCCTGTGGAATTTGTTGTTTCTTCTTAGTTGCACCTCTCTAAATGGCTTGGCTTAGGCATTAATTCTTCAGTCAAGTCTATAAGCTAATAAGCTAAAATGCACAACTAATTAGTTAGTGAATTTTTTAATTGAAGTTAAGGTCTAAGTATTTCCCCAAAAAAAAAAAATATTTCGATTAATATATTGATCAAAGTTTAATTGATGTATTTTTCTATATGCCTAATAATTTTTAAGAATATGAAAAAAAATTCGAATTTGAGTTTGTTACTTACTACCAAAATAAAAAATTTCACCAGTTAATCCCATTGTATACCTCATGAGCTAAATGCAAATTTCCTGCTACTGATCACAACAAAATGTTTTCAGAGTAGAATTAGGCCTTATGCATCAACTTGCGAACCTTCAGGAGACACTAAGAGGAAACACCATCGTGGCCACTGGAATTGTTGGTCATCTACCGGACAAGTCTTCGTCTGCTACTGGATGCATGACGATGACCAAACTAAAACTTGGCCAAGCCCTTGGATGCAACAGCCTTATATTGTATTGGGTGCTTCAAGCCTAACAACCCCACATGACTGGCCATGGCTTGTCTCTAGAGCCTATATATGTATCAGCAGTGTACGTTTGACTGCGATTTTGGATATCCAAACCCACTAGGAGAAAACTATGTGCAAGCAAAACCTCTTCTCTGCGTTACCCTGATATATTCCATTGGCGCAAGCTTTTTTCTTTTTCCTTTTATATTTTAATAAAATAAATTATTTTACTTTATTTATTATTTATGATTTTATTTTATCTATCTTTTGAGAATTTTTATTTTAACTTTATTGTTTTATCTCTTTTAGTGAGAATTTTTGTTTTTTAAATTATTTTTGTGATTTAAAATTGATGATTTAGTAATATATAATAATATATTATTAACATTATCTCTTAAATTTATTATGATATATTATATGAATTTTGGTTCATATCACACTCTAACACTATATTTAGTGAGAATTTCATAATTGATAAAGATGTATAATTATCGAAAAATATTTATATTGAAAATAAAACTATGATTTAGAACTAAACCAATATATTGTTATTAATAATATTGATAATCGATTTCATATTAATAAATTATTTTTAAATGTCATATAACTATTTATAAATGAAAAATATTTTCTATTATTTTAAAAAAATTTCTAAGCAACTAATGTGCACGAGATTAAAGTCTAATTCTACTAAATTATCGAGTTGAATAGAACAATTCTTGATGAGTCCTGGTCTTTCTCTCTCTATAAGAGCATGAAAGTGTCCTGTCTAATGACTTATTAAGGTTATATGAGTTTCTCCATGTATTAGCGCCCATAGTTTAGATTGGTGTTGGACAAAGAAAACCAGCAGAAAAAGAAATTAATGTATTAACTATAGCATACACATAGATGAATAACCATTGTTGATCTTTTGTAGCATATTTAAGAGACAAACAAAAATGCAGTTGCACACTTTACAGGAGAAATGGACCATCCTCATTATAAGAGTTATGTTAATTCAATTGCCATCAATAGAAACATTTGTAGATTCTTTTGTACTTGCTTTGGCTCTTTTCAAGCTTTTTTCTTAATTAGCCAATTTTCAGTTTGTATTTTTTGTCAGTATTTTGAACCATAAGTTTGGTCCTTAAGCTTAGCTATTATTAAACTATAATTAGTGCTTAAGATTTCAGTTACCAGTACAAAACAGGTGCATGAGAATTTTTTTCATTTAATAAATGAGTTAAATTTCTCCTTTTTTAAACTCTCGATGAGATCGAATCTGAGACCCAATAATAAAAATCTCAAATCTTTACTTTAAAATTCCATATTGAAACTTTTTTTAAAAAAATTTCTTATTTTTTAAGTTTTATAAAAGTAGACTATTAATAAAATTCGAATCTTGAAAAGTGTATTTAAGGGTAAGGATTAAGTAAAAGCACTAGAAAACAGATGTTCTTGTCTGAATCTTAATTCATTACATGAAACTGAAGTTTTAATGTATTTGTGTGCATTACTCAAGTCCTTGTAAGCTGTAACCATTGATTTAGTGCCATGATGAGCAGTTCCAGTAGCTAGATAAGGTATAATTAATTCGCTAATTCTAATTAGTTCTTGGTCTTCCATCCCCACGGGACAAAGTGGTAGATAGTCAACATTAGGCGTCTATGAATAGGAAATCTGCATGCTCTTCTTTTAATTAATGGGTGAAGTATGCAATTATTCAAAAGAATTATTGAATTAAAGATGATTACACGGACTAAACAATATATATACTATTTTTTTTTGTGGAAATTGATGCTATACGTACTAATTAATTGCACTTTCATTATCTTGATTAATATTGAATCCCTATAATGATTTGCTTATGAAGAAAGGATCAAAAATTTCATTCTCATTAAGATAATGATAGCAATTTGCATATATTGGTTGATTTTTGTGGTTGCAACTTGCGGCATATGACCATTATGGATTTATGGTTAAATGGCTCCACACACACACACACACACACACACACACACATATATATATGCAATGAATTTGACTTTGTTTCAGTAGTGAAGCATTTGAGCTAATGAAGCTTGCTATCATAATCAGTGACCAGTCCAATAAAGCCAAATCAAGCAAACTATTGAGTTTGAGGGTGAAAGCAACCTTGTGTTGCATGAGGGCAGAAAGTAGCCCCTAAACGAACCGCAAGATTAAAAGTGAAATTTGGAAAATCTATGAGCAAACCTCTAATAATTGATTGCTTCCCTTTCAAGTTGATGCTAAGGCAAAGGTCAGTATCACGTCATGTTTAAAGGAAAAATGGAAATATTTCCAATATGAACATCAATCATAATAATGTTAGTCACGATATGAAGAAAATTATTGGCATGTATAAAAAAAGTCGTATTGGTCTAAAAAATCTAAATTTTTACTAGTTTTGATTATTATGTTTAATCTTTTAAATTTTGATAAGTTTATTTAGATTTGCATGCCTTTTGATAATTGTATCCAATTTATAAGGTGGTTTGATACAACCCAGGTTATATGAAGACTAATTCGTATATCAAGTTAACAAGTTCCAAGCTGATCAAAGAATAAGATTCAATTTTTAAATTTCAACTAGACCTCTAAAAAACTTGATTCTAACAACTTAAGTTATAAAAATTCAAAATTTGTTAACTCAAATCCCTAACTTAATCAAGCAATTCAAAGATTAGAATTAACCAATTTATGAAATTACTAAACTTTCACTTAACAATCTCACCAAGTCCTATAAAAAACTCAAGAAGAGAAATCAATCTCACAATGTTATTAGCAAAAAATATGACTACTAGTTTTACTAATTTTGAACGGAGGAGTTTAAATACCATTACAAGCTTTAAAGAAAACCTTGAAAACTACCCTAGGTCAGCCAAATAAGCCTTGGTCGAATAGCTTTCCTAAAGTCCTAAAGAGAACTAACTTTTGAAAGCAAATAAAACTGTTATAACTAGACTATGATTGGCTAAAGGTATTCAGCCTTACATATAATTCTCAATTAATATGTTTATTTAAAGTAGTTTGACAAGAAAGAAAGAATACAAAGAAAACTCCTATGTTGACTAAAAGAGGTATTCGACCAATGAAAGCAAGTTTTGAAAATCCTTGCAAATCTTAGAAGATCTTTGGAGAATCTTGCAAATCATGGTGAATCTTGAATAAATCTTGCAAAATCTTGAAAAATCTTGCCAATCTTAAAAGATCTTGTCTCGTCCAAATATCTCAAGTCTTGTCTTAAAACACACTAAGATCGAATAAGACATGTTTGTCTTAGGACAAAAGTTTGTCTTTAAGACACAAGCTAACTAGTTCTAACAAATCTTATCCTAAACTCAAAATTTTAACTTAGGCTAGAATTGTTGGACTTTCCAATAGGGCCCATTTAGAATATTTGAATTGAAATTATATTTATTTGGGCCTTGGATAAGGTCCATTATTGAAACCCCTAAATGCCTCAAGTGGACAAGTTTGGACCAAATGTTCCATCTCACTTCCTTCTTTAATTAGGCCAAGTCCATGTGTGATCTTCCTTTGCACAAAAGCTCTAAGAGCTTCCTTGAACTTTTTAAGCTTTCCTCTTGTTATTGGATCTTGGATTTCAAGCGGATCCTTGGACTTGCTTGCATCGCTCCCTCATTCTTAAAGTTGATTCGTCCTTGAATCAAGTCCCTCATTCAAATCAAAAGGAGTCAAATCAACAATATTGAAAGTAGCACTAAATTATAATCATTAGGCAAGTCCAATTTGTAAGCATTATCATTAATTCTTTTAACCACTTGAAACAACCCATCTCGCTTAAGATTAAGTTTACTTTTCCAAAGATTTGGAAATCTTTCCCTCCTAAAGTGTACCCAAATCCAATCACCTGGTTCAAATACAACTTTAACTCTACCCTTATTTGCATTTTTAGATATTTGTTCATACCTCTTTTCTATGCTAAACTCACCTTTTCATGCAATTGCTTAACAAATTCAGATTTCTTTTTGCCTTCAACATCCACATGCAAATTAAAAGGAATAAGGGTTAAATCTAATGAGCCATAAATAGTCTCAAAAGGGCAATAATGTGTGGAAGAATATACACTCTTATTATAAGTGAACTCTATGCATGGTAAAAACTCCTCCTATGACTTTAAGTTCTTTTAATCAAGACTCTTAAAAGTTGCCCTAATGTTCTATTTACAACTTCAGTTTGATCATCAATTTGTGGGTGATAAGTAGTAGAAAATAACAATTTAGTACCCAACTTACCCCACAATGTTTTCTAAAAGAAACTAAAATTTTTTTTACCTAACTTACCCAACTTATCCCTATCATTAATAATAGATCTAGGCATACCATGTAATCTTACAATTTCTTTGAAAAATAGATTTGCAATGGCATTATCAGTTTTATGACATGCAATAAAGTGTGTCATCTTAGGAATATCAACAACCACGAAGATAGAATCATTATCACATTTAGACATAGTTAAACCTAAAACGAAATCCATAGATTTGTCAACCTAAGGTAAACTAGGAATGGGTAAAGACATATAAAGACCATATGATTTAGAAGTAGATTTAGCTTGTTTGCATGCAACACATCTTTCATAAATTCTTTGAACATCAAGTTTCATATTCGACCAATAAAAGTGTTTATGCAAAATGTCTAGAGTCTTTTAGAATCCAAAGTGTCCCATAAGTCCATCACTATGGGCTTCCCTAACCAATAGTTCTCATAAAGAACTATTAGGCACACAAAGCCTATTATCCTTAAACAAATACCCATCATGCCTAAGGAGTTTTTCATAAGTTCCTTTTTCACAATTTACAAAACAAAACCCAAAATCAAGATCATCAACATACAAATCTTTGATATACTCAAAACCAAACAATTTAGACTCAAGATAAAGATAAGAGTATACCTTCTTGACAATGCATCGACCACTATATTTTCCTTACTTTATAACATATGGAAAAGACTCAATAAAGTCACTCCACTTAGCGTGTAATTTATTCAACTTTTATTACCCTTTAAGGTATTTTAAAGATTCATGGTCAGTATGGATCACAAATTCTTTGTGCCAAAGATAATGTTGCCATGTTTGCAAAGCCCTAACCAATGCATATATCTTTTATCATAGGTTGGATATTTTAAAGTAGACCCACTAAAATTTTCACTAAAGATTGCAATTGGCCTTCCTTTTTGCATTAAAATCGTGCTAATATCCACACCTGATATGTCGCATTCAATTTCAAAAGTATTAGCAAAGTTAGGTAAAACTAATAAAGGAGCACTAGTTAATTTAGAATTTAACAAATCAAAACAAAGTTGTTGTGCCTCCCCTTATTTAAAACCAACATTCTTTTTATTAATTTTAGTCTGTAATAGTGCTAAAATCTTTTATAAACCTACTATAAAAGCTTGGCAAACCATGAAAAAATCTTGCATCACTCACATTAGTAGGATTCGACTAAGTCTTAATGACATTTACCTTTTCTTCATCAACTTCATTGCCTTCTTTGCTAACAACAAAACTAAGAAAAAAAGATTAGTAGTACAAAAAAAAAACACTTTTTAAAATTAGCAAACAACCTTTCCTTGTATAATACCTTAAAAACTAACCTAACATGCTCTAAATACTCTTCTAAAGACTTAGAATAAATAAGAATATCATTAAAATAAATAACTACAAACTTTCCTAAATATGAACGTAAGATATGGTTCATCAATCTCATAAAAGTACCAAGGACATTAGTTAGCCCGAAAGACATTACTAACTATTCATACAAGCCATATTTTGTTTTAAATGTAATTTTTCACTCATCCTCTGTACGCATCCTAATTTGATGGTAACCACTCTTTAAATCAATTTTAGAAAACATGTAAGCACTATACAACTCATCTAACATATCATCTAACCTAGGAATGGGATATCTATATTTAATAGTTATCTTGTTAATTGCCCTATAATCTACACACATAAGCCAAGAAACTTCCTTTTTATGCATAAATAAAATAGGTACGACATATGGACTCATACTTTCTTTTACCAACCCTTTATTCATTAGCTCCTCTACTTGCCTTTGAAGCTCCTTTATCTCCTATGGTTTACTTTTATAGGTTGGTCTATTTGGTATTTGTGAGCCAAGAAAAAAGTCAATTTGGTGTTCTATACCTCGGTGGGAATCCTTTTGGCACTACCTTAGGAAATAAATCTGAAAAGTCATGCAATAAAAAAACAAAAGAACTAGGAACAAATTGTGTTAGATCATCATCAAAAGAATAAAAAACAAGTCATATATCATTGTATAAAAGCATAGCCATGGATAATTTGGCTAACAAGTCTTCTCTCACATCACTCTTTTTTGCATAAAAACTCTTTTTCATATCTTTTCCTTTTGCATGCCCCTTTTTTTCTTTTGAGCATCCTCTCTATCTTCTCCTTTTACCACTCTTTTCTCATGACCCTTTATTGTTTTCTCACAACTCTCCTTTTGCTGCATTGATTTTTTTTTTTAGGTTAAATAGGCTTTCTCTTTCTCATTACTTTTTGGTCCTTGTAAATTTGTTGAGAAGTTAAAAAAGATAGTACAATTTGCTTACCTTCAAAGTCAAGCTCATAAATATTAGAGAAGCCATAACGTCTTGTCCTCCTATCAAATTGCCAAGGGCATTCCAATAGTAAGTGACTAGCTTGTATAGGTATAACATCAGAAAAAACTTCATCTTTATATTTGCCAGTTGAAAATGCAATCTTAACTTGCTTTGTAACTTTTACTTCCCTACTAGCAATCAACCATTGCAAGTTATAAGGTTTTGAATGTTTCAAGATTGGTAATTTCATCTTTTCAGCAAGATAGGTATTAGTCACATTAGTACAACTACTACCATCAATTATAACAAGACAAAGATTACCATTGATTCTACATCTAACATGTAATATGTTTTCCCTTTTCTTTTCATCATCTTTAATTTGAGCACTTAAAAAGCGTCCAGTTATAAAAATTTCTTTGTTGTTTACCACATTGGGGTCTTCATCAACATCATTAACATCTTCCAAAGGTGGCATATTAGGATCAGTTTCATATCCATCTTCATATTCATCTTCACTGACAATTTCACAATCTTTGAGAACCATAGTGTGTTTGTTAGGACAATCACATGTCATATGACCTCTTCCTTGACACTTAAAACATGTAATTGAACTTGTCCTTCCACCTTTGTTAGGTTCGACCTTACTAGGAACATTAGGCTTTCCTTATTCCTTTAGCTTAAGGGGTTTGGTTTTAGGCTTATCAACACTTTAAACTTGTTAGTCCAAGAAAAAGAAGAGAAATTGTGCTTAGAATGCTTACCTCTTAGTTGTCTTTCCACCTTGAGTTCATTGTGGTACAAGTCCTCCAAGTCATTATAGGGGGTACATCTTAACTTGATTAACAATCTCTTTTTTTTTTTTATCCCAATAAGAAATCTAATTGTGGTTTGTTGCATAGTCTCCTCAATTTTGGCCCTAACCAAAGTTACTTCTAACTCTTTATAGTATGCTTCTACACTTTTTCCCCCTTGTACTAGTCTTTACAATTTATTGTGCAAATCCCTATAATAATGACTAGGTACAAAATGTTTTCGCATGACCTTTTTCATCTCATCCTAAGTGCTAATGGGATTATCCTCACATATTTTCCTAAAATGCATAATTTGATCCTGCCATACAATAGAATAATCAACAAATTCCATAACTGCAAGCTTTACTTTCTTGTCTTCATTATAATTATGACAATCAAATAAAAATTCTACTTTATTTTCCTATGAAAAATAGGCATCAAGATCACTCTTACCACTAAAAGCAGGAATCTTTAACTTAATGCCACTTAGATTGCTATCTTGCTTGCTAGGTTTTTGGGAACTTTCTTCATGTGATTTGCCATGGTTAGCAATTAACAAAAGAAAATCCTCACAAACACTCCCTCATGTGTTTACACTTAAAGGATAATACTCACACTTGTGTTTAACTCAAATTTGACTTTTACCATCTTTTGAGCTCACTACTCTTGCCTTTCATCTCTCAAGTTTCTTTCCTTTAAGTTCTTTTGAGGACTAAGTTACTTTATGCAAAAAGAAATTTAATTCGATCACAAATAAACAAGACTAAACTTAGAATTACTTAGAAAACAAAGGAAATTAAGTAACTTACTTAAATTGCAAGAAAAAAATTTAAAAGAACTAATTGAAAATTAAAGATAAAAAATGTTTGGAATAGTAAAAGGATAGTTTTGAAATAATAACTGATGAAAAATTAAAGCTTAGGCTAAATGTAACTTGAATTGCAAAAATTAGCTCCTAATTGTGTAAATTAATCCTTAGGCAATGCTTAGCTTGTTTTTTCTTTTCTTTTATTATTTGGAAGCTAAAATAGAATTGAAATTGATTGAACACAAGAAATAACTCAAACAAATACAATTAAAATCTTAAAAGTCAAATGGAGGATGAAGGGATACAATTCGCCAACGTAGGGTTTACCTTCAATGGGGATAACTTGATTTTTCCCTAGACAATCAAACAAACACAAAAGAATGATTAGAATAAAAAGAAATTCGAATTGGAATGGAAAGAACACAAGAAACCCGAATAGAGAAAGAAAACAATCTAACTAGCACAATGCAATCTTTTTGTGATTTTCTTGATACAATTGGAACAAAACTGAAATCAAACACCAAAGAATGATTAAATAAACTAATTTGATGAAAGAAACACATAGAAAATAAAATTGAACACCAAAAGACCAAGATAGGTTGATAAGAGAAGAAAAAAGGCAAACCAAATGCAGTAAGTGCAAGAACAATAAAAACATAAATTTGGATAAATAATACCTTGATCTTGATGCCAAAGCTTTGATACTAAATGATACAAATCAAGTTATATGAAACCTAATTCGTATATGAAGTTAACAAGCCCTAAGATGTCAAAATTAAGAACAAGATTCAATTTTTAAATACCAACTAGATCTCTAGAAAACTTATTTCTAGTAACCTAAGTTATAAAAATTCAAAGTTTGTTAACTCAAATCTCTAAATTAGCCAAGCAATTTAAAGATTAGAATTAAACAATTTGTGAAATTATTAATCATTCACTTAACAATCCCACCAAGTCCTATAAAGAACTCAAAAGGAGAAATCAATCTCATAATGTTATTAGCAAAAAATATGACTACTTATTTTATTAATTTTGAATGGAGGGGTTTAAATACCCTTACAAGCTTTAAAGAAAACAATAAAAACTATCCTAGGTCAGCCAAACAAGCGTTGTCTGAATAGTTTTCCTAAAGTCCAACTAATATGCTTATTTAAAGTAGTTTCATGAGAAACAAAGACAATAAAGAAAACTCCTATGTTAACTAGAGGAGGTATTCGACCAATGAGAACAAGTCTTGAAAATCCTTGCAAATCTTGAAATATCTTTGAAGAATCTTGCAAATCTTGGTGAATCTTGAAGAATCTTGGTGAATCTTGAAGAATCTTACCAATCTTGAAAGAAATCTTAAAAGATCTTATTTTGTCCAAATATCTTAAGTCTTGTGTTAAGATGACTAAGTTTTGTCTTAAAATAATTATGTCTTAAACAAGCTTTTTCTTAAAACATACTAAGGTCGAATAAGACATGTTTATCTTAGGACAAAAACTTGTCTTTAAGCCACAAGCTAACTAGTTAAACTTATCTTATCTTAACAAATCTTGTCCTAAACTCAAATTTTCAACTTGGGCTAGATTTGTTGGACTTTTCAGTAGCGGCTCATTTAGAATATTTGACTTGAAATTACATTTATTTGGGCCTTATTAATGCCTGGATAAGGCCCATTATTGAAACCTTTAAATACCTCAAGTGGACAAGTTTGGATTGAATGCTCCATCTCACTTCCTTTATTAATTGGAGCAAGTCCATGCGTGATCTTCCTTTACACAAAGGTTTCAATAGCTTCTTTAAACTTTTTAAACTTTTCTCTTGTTATTGGACCTTGGATTTGAAGTGGATCCTTAGGCTTGCTTGCATCACAGTTCAAAATTGAATGATGTGTTATATGTCATGGATGACATGTTGAATTGAATTTTTAAAATTCATGAGATCCTCTAAACACATCATCAAAAACTAATTTAAATTTGGTTAATTTTCTGAATCATAGTTAACAACATAAGTTAACCCATCATTTATAATTAGCAAAAAACACTCAATTCTTTTTATCAAAAGGAAAAATTAGAATAATTTTTTTACTGTGACCAATTTTAGAATTTTTATTCTTAACGTGTTATTACCGTCATATGATACGTTATTTAATTTTGATTAATTTTACAAATTGAATAGAATTGTCAAAAGGTTTGCGAATTTGACTAAATTAATCAAAATTTAAAAGATTAGATATAATGAATAAAACTCAGAAAGATATATATATGGGGTGAACAAAATGGGGAAAGAAAGATGTGATGGTTGGATAAAACAAAAAAAACATGAGAAATGAAATATTGACTATAATCACGTGAACATATCTTCTCCATTGAAACTATTGTTATAATCATGGCAAAATAGTTGTTAACATTATTGAAAGACAATGTGCATACAGTGGAAACTCTCCTTCATCATCTTGTCAATTTCCTTCTTATGTCACATTCAACTGTTAATGACAAAGAAAATTATATTTTCATATTTCACTAGTTGATAAGAGTTACAATTACAAGAAAATAATTTATTATACATTAAATTAGTAGTTTGATGACAAAACCAAACGATAGCAGTTAGTTAACAAATTTTAATCATATTTGAGATATAAAACAATACAGATATTAAAAAGCGGTTTGGTGTAGGAATGAAGTAATTTTTACGCAAATTCTACCCATTGAAACTCTTTGCTATATATGTATAAATATTGTTTGAAAGAAGTTTAAAAAACTAGCTTTTGATATTGAACTTATTCAATTAGAGCTAGATCAAAAAGAAAAAAAAAAGATGACTAATAGAGTCCCTAAAAAATATTTTTTTGAAAAAGTAAAAGATTAATATGATATATGCTAGATAAATCAAATTGAATTGAATTAAAAATATTTTTTTTAAAAATAAAAAAATACGTAAATACACTATATGACTACTTCTCATTTGAGGTGATTTCGGATATTTTTTTTTATTTACAATTGGATAACTAAATCAGAATTAGACTAAACCAAATCTTACCAAATAACTAATATATATATATATAGTTCTTTATTTTTTAGTATTTTTAGGGTTAGCTTTATTGTTAATTGAGTCTAATTTGGGAAAAAATACTAGATGATATCTCACTTTTGACTTGTATGATTTTATAAAATTTTCTAGAAATTGGAGCTGATTGATAAAATATGAGAGTTTTCTAGGTGAAATTGTCTAGTTTTAAAAGTTTAGAGATCAAACAGAAATTTGATGGTTTAAGGACCAATTCTGATATTTTTTAGACAGAATTCCAGTTCTTTCCTAATACATTGAGAAAGGATCCGTGTAATATTTGTGCAGTTTGGGAAGCTTAATGGGTCTTTTCCTAAAAGAGGATTTGTTATTTTCCTAAATGGAGGAGAAAAATATGTTTTGCCTATTTTGAGGGGGAGGAGGAGATTATAAATACAAGAAGAGAATTCCGAAGAGAGGAAACTTTGTTTTGTTTATTTTCTTTTTTTTTTTCTAGAGAAAAAGTTGTTCAAAAGAAGAGAATTATTAGTCATTCATCAAACTTGAAGAAAATTAGAGGCTACAAGAGTTTTATAATGAAAAATTTTCTATTTTATTTTCTCTTTATGTTAATATTGGCTAGTAATTTCATTATGAACTAAATTAGTTAGACACTTGGGTATGATGAACCCTAAGATGAGTTTTGAATTGTGATTTTCTTTAGATAATACAATCTTTTCATTATTTTATGGAATTTAATTGTATTTGCTCTTTATCTCCTTGAATTGATATATCTGAAATATTGATTCTTATTTTGTAATTCTTTAAACTTGATTAAGAAATCAAGTTATTGAATAAATTTAGCACAATTGAAAAGAGTTGCATATAACCCTAAAGATAGGATAACATAAATCTTCCGGTTTAGGATCAAACCTAATAGTGAAATTCAAAAGAACTATAATGCGATTTTAGAGATTTTAATTAGGAATAAATTTCAATTAATCAACGTAGAATTAGATGTTAATTATCTTGAGAGGGATTTTAACATATTGAAGGGATTTCCACGGTTTCATAAATATTAAATTAGATTATATTGTTGAAAAAATTAATTTGTTAACAAGTCTTAGTAGGATTTAATACTTGAGTGTCATTTGTCATATTAATCACCTTTTTTCCACTAGTTCATATTTTCATTATTCTAGTTTGTCAAATTAATTTATTTTAGTTTTTAATTAGTTAATTAATTCACTTAAATTTACCAGTTAAATAATAGAGAAATAGCTAATACTATTACTTTTAGTTCTTAAGGGATCGACACTCGATACTCTTACGCTATACTATACTCAATAGGTGTACTTGACTATTTAATTTATAAGTATTGGCCTCAGACCATATCATATATATATGTGTGTGTGTATAAGTTTTAATTTTGGAATATAGAAAATTATATAAATTATATATACTTAAATATATTGTGTATAACTTAGTTTTATATCCTTAAATATACAATATATAATTCATACATATATAAATTTTATATATGATATATAAGTCTTATATGTTTAAATCTATATACATATATAATTTATTTAATATGTTTAAATATGTTTTGTTTATCAAATAACAAGAATTATTCTAAATAGTCTAAAGTTGGATTGAATAAAAATAAAATTCACATAAAATTGAATCATAATTCAAAATTATCTATTTTGAATCTAATCGATTTTCAGTTTGATTTTGATTATGCAATTTTTGAGATAATTAGTTTTTACTCCACTTTTGATTGTTTTTTAAATAATTGATCTAGAACCAAATTCAATTGTCCCTAATAAAAGTAATAATTTATGATTTAATTTGTGAACTTGACCTAAATTTGAAAGAAATTTGAAAATCTTTTATTCAAAATTAACTTAATTAACCATTATAGATTCATAATATAACTTGAACAAATTTGACTCAATTATAATTAGATTTGATTTTATTTAAATTAAAATTTGTAAAATTAAAATAGCATTTTTATTTTAAAAAATAAAAATTATGAATGAGGGGATTTAACTTAAAATAATTTTTATACCTCGATCGTATGATCTCCAAATTCGATCATAATTCAAAACAATTTGATCTAAAGAGCTCAAATAAGCTCAACCCATCTGAACCCATGTGTCACCTATATGAATTCATATCCGTTAGATCATAATTGACTGTTGAGCCACCCCAAGACTCGTTGGTAAATACGGTATGGGAGTGACGTGATATGGGGTACGTTTTTTTATCACACCCAAAATTTCCAGACTCATGTAGTCAACACATTCACAAAATCAGAAGAACTAAATATATAGAAACGACAATGGATGGTTTCGGACTTTTGGTCCCTTTGGAAGGGGAAAAAGAACAATAGTTTGAGCTACTAATGCATAACATGGAATCAACTTTTTAGCGTGGGCAATCGAAAAAACCTTGCCACTTTTCTTGGAACTTTTTTCGCTGAATATAAACTTTTATTTTTTTTTATTATATTAGAGTTGTTGTAAACATATTTTACCGATAGATTTTTTTTAATTTTTATGAAAATGATGATAATATTATCTTATTTCGTTAGTTTCTGAATAATTTTATTTTATCTTTGGTTATTGAAATTCTTTTGTTTATAAAATTTTTTATTTTCCATGAAAATATTTGTTCTTTTTGTAAAAGTTGTGATTTGAGATTAGTTGGTTTAATGATAACATATTATTAGTAGCTATCTCTCCAATTTGACATAACATACAATATAAATTTTAATATTTATAATGTTAATAGAAATCTCTATAATTAACAAAAATATATAATTATAAAAGGAAATTCATGGTAAATATAAGATTATAGTTTTAAAATTGAGCAAGTATATAATTATTAATTTTTTTGAAAATTAATTTTATAATAATATTTAAATCATAAAAATTTCATTTACATATGTCCAATAGCAATTTATGAATAAAAACATCTCACTTTAAAAAAAATAATGTCATGAATGGTTAATTTCATTTTTTTCTTATTAAAAAAAAGGTGATGGATGATTTCTGATCACTTATCATTAACTGAAAATTTTCATTAATTTAGCAAGAGATAGATATAAGAGATTTATGATTTATCTAGTGCTGTGCATAAGCCAATAGCCTAGTAAGCCTTGGCTATTAGCTAAACTTTTGAGCCAGGAAGAAAGTCACAGGCTCATGGCTAATTAAGTCAAGTGAAGCCAAAACATGCCCTATTTAACTGAAAGTAACCGTCAAAAAAGAAAGAAAAACTAACCCAAAAAAGTGCGAGCCAACACATAAAATGACAAGTATAATTAAAGAAAAAAAAAATCTACCTAAATATTAGAAGGGGCCAGCTCCTTGAGGTCCCCCTCCGACCAATCTTGTCTCATTTTCCAACTGCTCCATGTCCCTTACAACATGGAGGAAATTATGGCGCCTTTTCTTACCCTATTTTTTTTCCATATTAAAAGCTCTTCCATAGCACCAAACTCACTTATTTCTTGCACCAACGAAACCCATCATAATTCATAAGCAAAGCAAGAAAGAAAAGAAACCGTCCTTTTTTTTTTTTTCGATCATGCCAATCATATCCATCTACAAAAGAGAGCTAGCCTGCAAATTTTGACACCTTACTGCTCATTACTTAAAAGACTAGTTCCATTCCATCCCTTGAAATAGCTAAAAGAAAGAAAGAAAGTAAGAGATATGGAGATAGAATCCGTCAAGTGTGAGTGTTGTGGATTAAAAGAGGATTGCACCCAAGTTTATATTAGTGAAGTGAAGGGCAAATTTGATGGGAAATGGCTATGTGGGTTGTGTTCAGAAGCTGTTAGAGATGAAGTCAGTAGAGGTAATAAAAAGCAATCATTTGGCATAGGAATGGAAGAGGCAGTGAAAGCTCACATGTCATTTTGTGGTAAATTCAATGCTAATCCAGCAGTTAGAGTTGCTGATGGGATGAGACAGATGCTAAGAAGAAGGTCAGGACACTTGTCTTCTTCACCAAATAAGAAGTACACCAGATCAAGTAGCACAAAACTCTTTTGATCATCATTGGCTGGAATAGTCTTTGATGCCTATATAGCCTTTTCTTGGCCAATCAGGTGTTATCTTTGTGTTGTACAGGGAATGCTATATCAAAAGAGGCTTCTTCTGATCTTAGGTTTGTAACCCCCCCTCTCTCTTTGATCAGTCAGTATTTAGCTTGCTTTTCCTTCTCCCTTTCTTGGCTAAAGTTAAACAGAATTTTTGAAGGGAAAATCCCAACTCGTATGGAAGAAGCTTCTCTGCATACCCTTTGTCCACTCTTTTTAACTTGCAGGAGTAAATCATAACTAATCTTCGTTCAATATACTCTTGCCACTGAGTGTTTTTTGTTTTTTTTTCTGTTTTTATTTTATTACATTAATTTTTTTCCCCATGAAGAACTAATCATAGACACAGGCAGGCTACAAAAATTTCAATCCCTTGAAATTATTCTATAACCAATAATTTCGATTTTTATATTTCTTCTTACAAGATGAAATGCAGAATTTGTTCAAGAATATAGCGAAGAATAAATTGCTTTAAAGTTTTCAACTGATTTAGGATCCCAACATTATTTTATTTCTTGACCAATTTCGGATGAGTGAAATTATTATCTGAAAAAAGATATGGGAAATAACACTATTATGTTTTTGTTAGCAAGATATATGTATTTTCCCACCTGGCTATGTTGGAGAATAATTCAGAAATCAAGAAAAATCAAGAACAAATCTTAACTTTTTCATATAAAAATACAGCAACACTTCAATGGTCAACTTACACCAGAAAGGAAGTACTATTTCAACGTTATGTCATAAGCATTTGCATTATTATTACTAAGCTAAAGTATAGTTTCTTTCTTCCACCGCAAGTAGTGGTATGTATCAATCGTTATTGATGACGGAATTCTATTAAAATTCCAACATGTTTATTGCTTTCTAGGAAATATTAACTACAAGTTACAATAAATATCTTAAGGAGCAAGAGAACTGTGCGTAGTGGAGGTTATTAATTGCGCATCTTAAAGAGCAAGAGACCTGTATGTTTGTAGTGGAGGTAATAAGACCAATTATACGCCAGTTATCACGTTCCATGTGATTAATAATTGAGATATATACTGATTCTTCACAATCACAGATCAACGTCTTGTTGATTGATATCTGATTGACTATAATTTACTTACTATGCAGGGCATGATGATCTTAAAACTGGATTAATCCAGAACTAGTTGGTAATGAAGGAATTTATTTTCTTGCATGATGAAGGAATTTATTCATCATTATAATCAGCTGCCTTGACAATGTTGACATGTGTAAAATGGCCCAACCATTTTTCTAAGATTCTAAATGGGAAGGAGGAAAGGGAAATTTGCATATGTTCCCATCATTTTCTAGAGTGTTTGCTGACACCTTAATTAACATGGCAAAGACTGACTCACTTCTAATCATACTTTGTTCTTTTTATTAGCATGTCTACCTCTGTCAAAAGAGCAACGTTGAGGGATTTATTTTCGTAAGATAATGCTATTAATAACTCAAACAATCAATCAAAATTTAGATCTTATTAATATAAAATCTTGCTTTACATCTTTCCAAAAATATAACTCAAGATCACTATGAGTGAAAAAAGTGAACTCATATAACCAATTTCAATTAACTTAAAATTATAGTTGAGTCGAGTTTGATATAAAATCTTTTTTTTTTTAAATATCAATAATCAGAGAAATTTTTTATATTATAAAGAGTCAAAAACTCAAATCTTGAGAAAAAAAAAAGAAAATTAGAAAAAAAAAATTGAAAGAGCATCATTATAAGGTCATCCATATAACATACTAAGATAAATTATAAATTTGTTGTTTGAATTTTTTAATTTTTCTATTTTAGTGTCTAAATAATTTTTTTGTTTAATCAAGTGTCTGAACTGGTAAAATCATTTTCAATGTGGTGTTCTCTTTTATTTGAACGGGTAAAATTCGTAACTCCGTTATATCCCTCTGATCTGGTATTAGATTCTGTATATTATTTTAATTAATTATATATCTAATTTTGGATACTTTTTTTTCTCTTTAAATACATAATTTGTTTTACTTTTTGTATATATTTAAACAAATTTTACAGTGATAAAAATAAAATTTATTCAAATATAGAAAGTAAAAAAATGAATAAATTATATATTTAGGATGAATAAATTATAAATTCATACATAATTAATTCAAATAGTATACATAATTTGGTATCAGGTCAAATGAATTTTCACGTGACAGTAATTGATGGTTTAGAAAAATGATTTTACAAGTACATATACTTGATTGAACAAATATTTAAACACCAAAATAAAAAAATAAAAAAAATTCAGATACAAAATTTATAATTTACCCTAATATATTGTTGCACTTAGAAATATCCCATCATCTGAATCCCTTTCTACTTGTCCTAAGACATGAGGTGGTTTTAACACATATTCTCTATGTTTCATAATATTTGTCATTTTAGAGCTCTATACTTAGATTAAAAAAGCTATTAATTATAGATAATTTCAATTAATATAGATAAATATACCTTTAATTTATTTTTAATCAAATTAATTAGATAAAAAGAAGAGAGAGAGGAGATAACGATGAGAATATATTTAACAAATAAGTAATTAATTTTATATTAAAATGATAGAATGACAATTATTTTGAAATAAAAATTCTTTTTAAAATGATAAATATTTTAAAACAAAAAGACTACCTTTCAATGGCATGGAAATATTGAAAAAATTGGATGTTGCATTAAATAATAGTTAAATTCTTTTTTTCGGTTCTTTCCCATCCACATTCCTCTCCTGGAAAATTATTGTATCTGCCCATTTTCCAATTCCCTTGGTCATATGCTAGAATTCAGCAGGGGCCATGGAAATTATATTTGGAGTCCCACTTAACATAATTTCTATATCTTTCATTGAGATAAGACGTGCAAGGTCCCTTTTTTTGGATGGCCAAAGGTGCATGCAGGCTGCTGAACTATTTCTCTAGAGACAATTGGCTCTTTATATTATTTTTTGGTATGACGAGACTCTTTTCTTTTTATGAACGAAACAACTAAACACTTTCGTCACATTAACAATAATATACATCTTTTTTTTTTCTTTTTGCATATGTGGCACAAGGAATCTCACTTTCTTGATTAGTTAGTAATATTACTTAATTTAAGTTTATAAAATTAAAAATGAGTTTGATTTACGAATCAAATTCTCTATAAAATATCCTCAAAATATAACTATATCATAAAATATAAAGTTAGCAAGAGTGTTAGAAACAGATGGAAAGTAATTGCTGTATTATTATTATTAGTAGTATTAGGAGATTTCTAGTGTATCAAACTATCCAATCTAGATATTTAATTGATTTTTTTTTCATCAACTTATGTACAATTCTTTTTTCTCATAAAATATAACAACTACAGATTTTAATAGGATACTTATCTACTTCTTTTACTATAATAACTTGTTTCAAATTCAACAAAGGGATTCACTAGAATTGATAAAAAAAAAAAAAAAAAAGAGGTTAAAATTAGGGATGAGCACGAGTAGGGCGATTCAGGATTTCAAATTCTCTGTAATAATCCAAATTTTTGAAAAACTCTTTTTAGAGGAATCATTACCATCCCAAAATTTTGAATAGTTTAGTTTAGTTCTCAATTTTTTTTGGTTTGATTTAGTTCGGTTTGGTACGATTCGGATATTAAGTATTTTTAGTTTTTAATTATCAATTTGTTATATCACTAACAAAATTTAAGTGTGTCATTTTTCAAATAAATGAAAATTAAGTAGTATACATTATTACATTTATATACTAATTGAAATTGAAAAATCCAATTTTAATAAATTGATTAGTTTAATTAGTATAAATTTTTTATTTCATATCAATTATTAATAATAATTAGTTAAATATTTTATTCATATTAATAATAATTAGTTAAATATTTAATTCAATCATTTAATTAAAAATGACAAATTTATAATAAACAAATAAACTTATCAATAATAATCATTGCATATTTTATTGGATAAACCATCTAATTAAATGAATTTGATAAGTTTAATATTTAAATTAAAAAACTAATTAGTTTTATAAATCATATAAATTGAATGTTATAAATCATATGATTAATTTTATCGCTAATAATTATTTTATTTCATATTAGTTCACATTGGTAGATTCCACTCGACACGTTTTACTTTTTAATTGAAAAAAGTGGGACTCTTTATTCCACATAAGCAAAAAATTGGCAGATGGTATTGTTAATATAATGAAAGGGTTTAGTTGTCTCGTTCTATAAAAGAAAAGGGTATCATCGGACCAAAACATAATTTAAGAGTCCAATTGTTACTAGAACAATAGTTTAGGGCTCTATATGCGCCTTTGGCCTTTTTGGATTCAGTACAAAGAGCAACTTACCAATTGGCGGTTATTAAGGTATCACTATTGTGGGATACTATTTTGAATAATAATCATCAAACTATTAATAAATTAATATTAATCATTGATTTTTTTCTCCAATAACCAGGAGGATAGCAAGTCATTAAATTCCATAAAAGCTATTTTTAAGTCTTAAATTTTGGAATTTTGTAATCAATTCATAACCCATTTCATATATTGAACAAAAGCTTAAAAATGAACAACTCATCTTTTCATCTCAAAAGAAAAAACAAACAACTCATCTTTTATATTGAACCCAACTTACATTTAATCTATACATAATAAATTCCATTTTAATTAAATAAAAATAATTCTTCCAGTTAGAATTTTAGTTATATAATTAAGATTATAAAGATAGTATGCTGTTTTATTTGAAAGAATCCATAAAATTATTTTTGATAAATAACAATAAATTCTTTGATAAACATGCAAAGGAATCCATAATTTTTTTTATAAATAACAATAAATTCTTTAATAAACATGCAATAGATGAACACATAATTGTAATATTTTACCTATTATAAACATTACTATTAGACAATTAATTTATTTTAACAGGTAAGTGATACCATAAAATAGTTATACTATTAATTGACTTCAAGTATTACATTTTCTTAGAATTTAGAACCTATTTCCTTTGTTTCATAGTATTTGTCACTTCTTAAAGTTTTACATAAATTAAGAAACTATTTACTAGTCATAAATATAGAAAAAAATAAGTCAATATGTCTAAATTATCTTTTTTTGAAAGACTCACAATAACTAATTTATTAATTACTTTGAGAATATTGACAATGTTAAAATAGAAAAAATAATTAATGTTTCATTAGAGATCTAAACATGACTGATAATTGAAATATATATATTTTTAAAAAGTGACAGATATTATAAAAAGGAGAGATTAATAAGCTAAAACAAATTAGATCTATGATTCCTATCCTATTAATTGTTAGGTTTCATGTTCATATTTGCTTCTTTTCATATGAATGCGTTTAACCAATACCAAATCATAATTATTAATTTAGCAAGAAAATTACATGATTGTTTAAAACATGTTGTCATTTTCAATTTTTTATATTATTTTAAAAATATGTTTAATATTTTGCCAACTCACAATTTATATATATTTTTTATTTATATCTTTTATTATATTTAATGATAAAATAAATATACTTTATCTAATTTAATAATTAATAAAGAAAAATTAGAAAGATTAATTATAAATATTTTTAATTTAATGAAAATATACATACATTATAGGACATCTGGTAGCTCAAAAGAAATTATTAGTTCATTTATTCTACTTTAATGAATTGAAAAAAGTTAAACATAAAATTTGTCCATTATGAAAGGTAAGTCACTGCTCATCATAAAAAATTGTTTAAGTGTATCTCTTATCAATGCATTGTGTATTTAATTTTATATTTAGTAACTCTTATTGAATTGTTTTTTGATTAATTAAATTCTATCTCAAAAATCTCATAATTGTGAAGATGAGAAAATTAAGTTGCTTAATCTTGATTCATTCTTGATATATCTCTATCATCCTCAAATTTTTTGTTAAAAAATTAATATGATGTCGATTCATCTTGTCGGATTGTAATTAATAAAATCATATCATGCATATAAATTGATATTGATGTCTGAGCAAATAATCTGGACAGTCAACTCAGTTTGGTCTTCGAAAGTAAGAGAGCTGATTTGGTCGTGATAGTCTGTAAGACAAAGAAAGTCAGGAGGAGCCCGATTTTTTACTGTAAGTGCACTTCGATTATTAAGTCAACTAAGTCCAGTTAAGAGCAGAAGGAATATAGAGATTTTAGAGAGTATGAAAGATACTTGAGATCTTTTATATATGGATGAATTTGCTACTGTTGAAGGGAGTTGGTAGTTACAGTTTGGCTAGAGTTATGTGACTTTCTAATAAGCCAAGTATTATCTTGTAGCCGAGCTGCGCTAGCCGGTTGGTCCTTTGCTAATGGGCCTAACCGGTTCTGTGAGTTGGGGTGTTGGGTCAAGTTGAGCTTTATGTGAGATTGGGCCTAACCCATTTGTTGACTATGTAGTATCACATGTCTCCCCAATCTGAGTCTGTTTATGTCTCGATTCGACAATGGTTTGGTGGTCGAGCCGGTATGGTTGGACTGATAGTCAAAGCGAGCGAACCGGCTTGAATTGCTGATGTTTGGGAAAGAATTTTAATTTTTGAATTTGAAGAATTAAAGCATTGGGCGATTGGTGATGCCATATGTCGGTTAATTACTGTGCCTCGACTATCTCTTTTTGATTGATTTGATATGAATCGTGTGATGGGGTGATGGTTCATCTAGCTCTGTCTCTTTATCTTTGGCCTTAAGGGGCTATAAATAGGGAGTTTCCTTTCTCTTGTCCCTCATTTTGCAATTTTGTCTCTTTTTCTGCAGAGGGTTTCTTCTGCTGTTGGAGATTTGAAGCTTGCCTTTAAGAAATTTCCTCTTCTTTCCACTCGGATACTCATTCTTGGAGGTTTGTTATTGCCTCTCTATTTTTCTTCTTCTTCTTCTTCTTTTATGTATGTGTTTATGGATTTGAGAAAAGAGCCTTCTGCTTCTAGGTGATCCATTAAGGGCCTAACAGTTCTTGAGGTTTACAAGAGATATAGTGTGAATTTAGGTAAAATGGGTTCTAGCTCCACTTTAGGGGAAGGGCCTTGGAGGAGGAAGGGAGAGTGTCTATGGAGAAGCAGAGGATGGTGGATGATGTTAGGTCGAGCGATCGAGCTAATGGGGCAGGGAACAACTGTGCTGAACTGGCCAAAATGATTCAACAACTCATGCTATTACAAATTCATAGGCAAAACCCTTAGGTAACTAAAATTGTTAGCGAGCTAATAAAGTTGGACCTTCACAGGATTTGCTCGGTATATAAGATCCCAAGGGAGCTTTCTCTGAGTGTACCTGGGCCCGATCTAAAGGTATTCTTAGAGTTGGAGTTAAACCAGTTCATGTTGTATGAGGAGGATTTGAAAGTTGGTTTGTGGCTGCTAATTCCTACACCTCTTTAATAAGCGTTTACCACTTACAATGTGTCTCTTTCTTAGCTTAGTTCAAACACCCTTCGGATATTAGTGAAACTGTTTCTGCTGACCTAGGAAAAGAAACTAGCTTTCATGATTAATATCTTTCAACACGTTTATTCGCTTAGTGGTCGAGCTGAAGAAGACCACTGTCATATATCATCTCAGCCTAGTACTAAACCTTTTTCTAATTATCCTTCATCCATAAAGGGATGAAAGTATAAGTATTTTATAGTGACTTATGTCGAAGAGGTTCCATTCCTTTTGAAGTGGATGAGAAAGGCCCAATGAAACATGAATGTCGACGTGAATGACCAAGAAGCCACTATTGTAGGGTAGATTCAAGCTGATGATAGTATAAATTTGAATGGGCTGATAAGCATACATTATCCTATGTTCGAGGTTAATGGTATGACTTATTAGCTCCATATTAGGTTAACTAATGATATTAATAACTTTTTATTTTGCAAAAATGGATATAAAAGAGATAAATGCAGAGATGGCACATCAAAAGGTCGCGTATGAAAAAGGAAGAAGAGGAAGAGCCAGATGAATCAGACTACTGGCTTGAAGAAGCCTACTTTGGAAGTAGTTACTAGAAGTGTGCCCATGTCGAAGGTCGCCAAGCAGGTGGTGGGTGCTACTTCCCAAGTTGAGTTGATTGGGCAATGTAGGGTGTTCAATCCTTTGCCAAAGAGATTGGAGGCTAGAGTGGTAGAGGTTGACTCTAACGAGAAGTCATTTATTTTACCTTAGGGCTCAAGTTGCTTCCTCAACCCTCGTATAAGAGAGGTATGAGGGTAGCCTGAATCATAAAATCGTGGTTAAGACCATGGCTCCATTGTGCACCTTTTTAAAAGAGAATAAGAGGTTCAAGTCCTTAACTAATAGATAGCCCATGGCCTAGATGAATATGCACTAATTGTAGGTACCGTTGTCCTATAAATTTTGTTTTAATACTTGTTTAGAATGGTTGGTTTTATGCCTTACTATTTTTGTCTATATAGGCAACGACAGCTGGTGCGGTGTTAGACCAACGCCTCATGGTTCTTATAAAAAGGTCCTTAATCTTTTTGAGCTGAAGGGATAACTCACAAAGGTTTAGGATCCTATGATGTTAAGTCTAAAAAGCATCAGGATACCTTAAAACAAGCCAAACAAAGGGCTCAATTATTGTCCTCCACTAAGGAGAAGTTTTTCTGCCACTAGAGGTAAGGTGGCCTCACTACTGGCTAAAATGGTAGAGCTAAAGAAGACATCTACCAGGGTCTCCAAGCTAGAGTAAAAGGTTCAACCTAAATGAAGAAAAAGGAAGAGGCTCGGGGGCTCGCGTTGAAAGAGGTGGCTTGAGTTTGTCTGAACTATAATGCCCTCATCGGGTAGGACTGATAAAGACCTTTTCGAGTCAGAATTTTGATTTTATGGCGAACATTGATCATTTTACAGCTGCAACGATGCCAGTTAAAAAAGAGGATGAAAAGGACAAAGGAAGTGAAGATGTGATTGGGGTTGAAAGGGATGAACCAATGGAGTATAGGATTTTTATAACCTTTGGCTCGTCCTTTTAAGTTGTATACAAAATTTTTTTAAATAAATGAGAATTTTCTTCTTTTTCATTGTGTCATTTCTTTTATTTCTCTTACTATTGCTTTCTTTAAGCATTTGCATTAACTATTAACAATCAACCAGAAACCTTATAAAATTGGCTAAGTGTTATAGAGTAGTTCGAGCAGTTGAAAATAACTTGTTTGTAAAGGATTTGGTTGTTATCCATATCCATAGTGTGCTAGCTTAGTGACTATCCTGAATATTAATTAGCTCAAACTTTGAACACATCACAGTTGGTTACTCGAACCTGAATTAATGAAGTAGCAGACGAGTTGGCTTAGTTTGATCCTGGGTTAGTTATGTTTGTGATGTATGAAGTAGGTTAGCTCGGAGCGTGTTGCATATGATATGAATTTTTCTTTTTATTGCGATGTACGAGGTAGATAAGCTTGGTACATGCTACATGTGATTTATGAATTTTCTTTTTATCTCGATGTACAAGGTAAATTAGCTAGATATATGTTTTGTGTCATTTATAAATTTTCTTTTTATCGTGATGTATAAGTTGAATTTGCTCGGTACATGTTTTGTGTGATGGAGACAACATTTACTTAAAGAATGGAATGAAGATTGTGGAAACTCTTTATTAATTCCCCAATACATATTGTGTGGTTATGGCATGGCTCGAGCCATTTTACAGGAGCCGCAAGGGGTGTCTAGGTGAATTATTTTCTTAAAGCTTTTATGTTCTATGCTTATGGCATATTGCCCTCTATGGTCTCTAACTTGTATATTATTAGTTTGATTGCCTTGAGGATTCTGTAAGGCACTTCCCAATTGACATTGAGCTTGCTCACACTCGCATCTTTCTGAGCTTTATCAATTCTCCTAAGTATGAGACTCCCTCTTTAAGGGCTCAGACTTTGACTCTTTTTTTGTGGAATTGAGCAACTTTTTTGCTGATATGCTGCTATTTAGATGGCAACATCTTCTCTTTTACTATCTGGGAGGTCTAAGTTGAAGTGGAGCTCTTTATCATTATGTTTAGGGCAGTGGTGGAGGACTCTGTATGGTAGGAGTCCTATCTCCACAAGTATTATTGCTTCTATGTCATATGTTAAGGAGAATGACGTTTGACTTATTGTGGTTCTTAGTGTAGTTAGGAAGGCCCAAAGGATGTAGTTGAGCTGATCTGCCTAACTGCCTCCCACATCATTCAATCTTCTTCTGAGCCCTTGTAAGATGGTTTTGTTAGTTACTTAGGTCATATCATTAGTTTGTAGGTAGGCCATTGTGGTGAATCGGAGGTCAATGGATAGCTCCGCATGGTAGGATCTAAACTAGTTATTGTCAAACTATTTTCCATTATCAGCTATGAGAGTCTAATGAATGTCGACTTGTTATGTTATGTTTTTTTTAAGAAAGCCCAATATCCTTATCGAGGTGATAGTGGCTAGGGCTTTGACTTTGGGCCATTTGGTGAAATGGTCAATGGCGACTACCATAAACTTTTTTTTTTAATCATGGAGCTTGAGAAAAAGGCCCAAGGATGTCAATTCCTTACTAAGAGAAAGACCATATTGAGCTGATGGATTATTAATGTGTTGTTGGCCGCTAAGGGATGTTACTATGCCTTTAGCAGGCGTCACACTTCTATACTAACTATTTGGCATCTTTGAGCATAAAAGGCGAATGAAACGAATTTTTAAGCTAAGGTTATGGTTGTTTCATGTGCTTCGCAAAAGCCTTGATAGATTTTCCTTAATAAATAATCTCCATTTTCCAAAGGAGACACATCTAAGCCAGGGTTAGTTGGAGGATCTTTTATAGAGGATGTCATCATCATCTGAAAATTTTACAGCTTGGTGGATGATGGTTGTTCTGTTGGGAGCTGTCCATATTTCAAGTACTTGACCAGTGGGCTCATCCAATTATCTTCTTTCTCTATGGCAGCTATGGGTGCCATTTGAAGCATGTTTAAATGCATTTTTTCTTCGACTGGCACTCATTTAGGCAGGGCGGCTTGAGGAGAAACTGCTAACTTTATAATGCTTTTTTGTTATTATCATACGAGATTTGCTCGATCTTTTAATTTCCTCATTTGCCTTTCATATTGGCTAAGAGATACTTGGCGTGTTTGGCGTACTTGGTCATAGTGGTATTTTTTATAATGTATTGGTCGAGGAGTTATTGAACTACTACCCTGGAGTCATTTTAGATAGAGATGCTTTTCGCTCGGACTGTCTTTGCCAGTTGTAGTCTGATGATCAGGTCTTCACACTCTGTAGCATTGTTGGTGGCTTGAAATTATAGCTTTATAGCATATCTAATGGTGATTATTTTGTGGGCCTTAAAAAAACTATCCCTACTTCTGCTCCTTCGACGTTTGAATGCAATTTCCATTCTTTTTTCTTATCAACCTATTTCGGTCCTTGCTCTACCCCCATCAACTTTACTACCCCCATCAACTTTACTATGAAATCTTTTAAAGCCTAGACTATTATTGTTTGCTTTGGTTTGAATATGTTGTCAAACTCCCATAACCTGACTACCTGTTCATTCACTCTTTTTGAGGTTTCTGCCTTTTGTAGTACTTTTCGTAAAGGCTAATTTGCTTGGACCACCACAGTGTGGGCTTGAAAGCAATGCCTCAACTTTGTTGTTGAGTTGACTAATGCATATGCTAGCTTTTCTAATAGAGGGTAGTTTAACTTGACATTTTTTAAGATTTTGTTAGTGTAGTACACCGGTTTTTGCTTGCCTTTTTTTTATCGCACTAATACTAAAGCTACTATTTCTTTTGTCGCTGCTAAGTACATGAACAGTGGCTCACCTTACTATGGCCCATTAAATAGTAGAGATGAGCTAATTGAGGCTTTCAGGCCTTCAAAGGCCTTTTGACACTCTTCACCTCACTTAAATTTTTTCAAATCCTTTAGCTTATTATAAAATGGTAGATAGCAACAAACGAACGAGTGGTTGCATGTTGATGATTGCTTGGATTTTCTTTAGATTAGCCTATATTCCTTTTTGGGAGATCATAAACCCAAAGAATTTTCTTGCTCGGACTCCAAAGGCACATTTTTCTGGGTTAAGCTTCATGTTATATTTGTTGAATATCTTGAAGGCTTCTCTTTGGTCATTTGTGTGATTCTTATCTTAGTGGCTCTTTATAATCATATCATCTACATAAACTTCTAATATCTTATAACCATGTCTTTGAACATGTGGTTCACCATGCTCTGGTAAGTAGCTTTCGCATTTTTTATGCTAAAAGGCATGACTTTATAGCAATAAATTTCCTCATACATGACAAAGTTAGTTTTTTCTTCATTTAACACATACATTCGAATATGGTGATACCTTGCTAAGGCGTCAATAAAACTATAGAGCTCATATCCTACCGTGGAGTCTATAATTAATCAATATTAGGTATGGGGTAACTATCTTTTGGATAGGTTTTATTGGGGTTGGTAAAATCCACACACATCCTTCATTTCTCATTTGGCTTTTTGACTAGCATCATATTGGCTAGCTAGTCTTGGAATTGGACCTCCCTAATAAACATGTTGTGTAGTAACTTGCACATCTCGGTAATGGCTTATTGATGCTCATGTGTGTGATTCCTTTTTTTTTTTTTGTTTAACGAGTTTGGTTGAGCTTTTTACATTAAGTTTGTGCATGATGACTGAGGGGTTAATTCCTGTGATGTATGAAGGGCTCCATGTAACATCCCTATCAACATTCATTGGCATTATAACATGAACATATTTATTGCATAAATGATATGAAATCCCACATGAACATGTGCATTGGATAAATAATCATTTAGACATGTGAATTGTATAAGCACGACAATGACACTTGCATCATTGCATTTGAGACACTTGAACATATATGTAGTATTTGTATAGTTGCATGACAAATTGTTTTATATTGTGTGCTTGTTATAGCATCATAAATAATGGTGTTATAGAGCTTATTTTAAAGGGTAAGGAGCTTCTAGGAATTAGTAGTTGGATGGAAGTGCTTAAAGGAGTGAAGAAGAGGGACTAAAGAGGAAAGTGAACTTTCAA
>CATIWR010237546.1:0-23597 GCA_949677035.1 Omphalea diandra | reverse complement strand
TATGAACATATTTTCTTTTGATTTTCTTAATGTAATTATGTGTATTAAATTTAAAAAATATCTTAATTATATTTTTATATATGTATAATTATATTTTAAAATGATATTTTATTATGTTGTAAAATCTTACGATTTTACGATCTGATTTTACGATTTTGATTTTAGGGTCCTCTACCGATTTTAGGGTAAAATCTCGATTTTGACAACCTTGGGTTTGAACATAGATAAACTTGATAGTTCTGATAGGACATGGGCACGAATGTAGATTGAGTGTCGTAATATTTGTATCCTACACAAATCAATGCTATTTTTTTGTATATGAATTTATCCAATCAACTCAAGTATTATCCAATTAGATTGAAATTAGATTGGATAGGATTAAGGTAGATACCAATGAGTAGTATAAATTGTCATCCGTAAATATATCTCCATCTTTTCCTACAACATTTTGATGGAATTTAATATATTTAATTAATTTTTTAAAAAAAATTAAAAATATTTTTTAAGGATATAAAACTATTAGTACATTTAATAATTTGATTTTTAAAAAACTTAGCACAATATTATTTATATTTCTAAAAATTGAATTTTTTTAAAAAATGAATTCATAAAATAATGACGAACTTCCATTTGGTAGCCTCATAAATTTAAATTAACTTTTTAGTGCTATTAAAATATTTAGTTTAATTAAGTCCAAATAAGCCTTTAATTTATGCTTGCTTTATACGCGGTCAAGGAAAGTTCAAAATTTTAAAAAAAATGCAAAAAATAAAACTGTGCTCACTCCTCTCCTCCTCTATCACTGTGATCAACATCATGATAGAATAACCTTGTCGACGGCAATATCATCACCATTCCACCTCCTTCCCGCACTTTGTTTACTGCCGCTTTGCCCACCACAACTACAACTATTATCACCGTCATAGCAGTCTTGCACTTAAAGTTTAGATATTACTGAATACAATACCTGGGTTCTTATAAATGATAGCAGAAAAATCAACACAGAACATGTGAATATAGTGATGAACTTCTGCTCATTCATTTTCATCTTTGTTTTAGTTTTGATATGTTGTGTCTTCTCCTTCTTTTGTTGCTGACTTGAATGTGCCAACTCTTACTGCTATGGGTTGAAGCATAGTTACCTAATACTTTCATCCCCTGAGTACCACGATCTAGTACTTGAGCGTCGGATCTCAGTGCTTTTGGGTTCCGAATCCCCTTTGGTACTCGATCTGAATTAAAAATTGAGTATCAATTTCTTTTGAAAAAGATGAAATATTAGTTAAATAATATTAGTTTGATGATAATTATGTATTTATCTTTAAATATTTACAACTAAAAATGAATCAATAAGCAAAATATCATTTCCTATTCTGAACCAATAATAATTACAAGTATTTAACAAACACACACAATTTACCAACATTACAATTGTTGTTTTCTTTACAAAACTCTAACTTTTTTACCTTCTTTTTCTCTCACTAGCCCTCTTTTAATTGGGTATTTGTTATTATTTTATATTTTCTTTATTTATTTATTGAATAAATTGTTAACTTATAAAAAAATATTAATAACTAATTATTAATTAAAAAATTTCAGTAATGTTTAAGAAAAGATCTAAAAATATACTTTTGACGTACCACGTTCCAAAAGAGCGAACGACTAAACCTGCTTATCAGAATGCTGTATATATAAACTACGTCGTACCACGTACTCATACCCGTTGCACGCTCCAACGAGTACCGCGTTCCAGGTAACTATGGTTTGAAGGTCTCAGAAACTTGATGCCTAACACTGTCCACAAGAGGTTTCTTGTTCCTTTTACCTGCAAAACCTCACAAACATAGAGCCATTGTTGGAGTGCCTGTCTAAGCAATTGATACCAATTTATTGTTTATAATAAGTCCTTCTGTTGTAATTACAGTCGTTGTTTCCTTTGGCCAACGAACTGATTCTCATCGACTTTGAACTAAAACTTTGTTGCATTATGATGCACAACTGTGATAAAACTATTGGACTGCTGCTGTCATAAGTCCTGTAAAAAAGCATATACTACATCATGTGCAGCAGCCTCCAAATTCTTTACACTTTTTTGGCCAAAGAAGAAACCCACTGTAAGATTTACCGGCTAGTTCGAGGATGTATCTTCTATTTCTTGCATGCCTTGAACTTAACATTGCCATTATGGCTGTGCATGCTGTAGTATATGAGGCGGCTCAATCATCCCTGGCAACCTTTATGAAATGGAGAATAGGTGGTCTATATTGCAGAGAGCTTCATAACCAGCTGAATAGGTAGTATTTCTAACCTATGTTTCTCTTAATTCAGATCAATATGCAGCTGTTGCAGTGCCCTGCCTAACCTTAAGATGATGCAACATAAAAGGATACCAATTAGTCCTTAACTTAGAAGTTTCTGATTTTTCTCCGACTTTTTCCCCTTGCTAGTTGTTAGACACCCAAAAAAGAGAAAAGAAGAAGATAAAGAACTGTTTGATAGCATCCTTGAGATGCCAGTTTGAGGTATCGATGCAAATGGGCAATACAAAAAATCTGTACATCTCATCAGCTGTATTGGAGTAATGAGTAAATGTTGATCTCCCATTGGATGCTATAAAGATATACAAGAACAGAATCTTATGGTCTCAGTGCCTTTATTAAACTATATCAACTAAATGGAATGCGACCAATTTCAGGCTAGAACTGCCAATTGTTCAATGACCTCTTGGAAAGCTAACAAGAAAATGCAGCCACTGAGGTTAGTTTATCCTCGCAGCTTTGTGGGTAAATTGCACCCTGGTCACTTAACTTTGAGTGTCATTCTGTTATTGTCATCTATAAAAAAATTTGATCTTGTAGTATTCTAGCTATGTAATTTGTTTCATTATGGTTGTTAGTGCTAATTTTTGGCGAATTAGCATAACTTCAGTGATGACACGGCAAACTCGTGCTGAGTCATCATGTGGATCCTCATTTCAGACACTTATATGTCGAAAAGACAAAAATGCCCCTATATACACTATCAATTTTGCCCTCTGTGTATAGCTCATTCATCTTCTTAAATTAGATTTTGGTCCAATTATAGGGTTTTGTTAGAGTTTTGCTTTTATGATGTGACTTAGTGTGTATTGTGTCGATTTTAGTATCACCTAAATTAAATCCTATCCAATTTCATCTTTTATATTATGGAATCTTCTCCCTTCTTTTTGCACCTTAAAAATTCCAATTTCATTCCTCTCATTCTTTCTTTTGCCTTTTTATGGCTTATCAACCGATTCTGGGTCTGAGCTTGGGATTGAGTTTGAGTTTAGGATTTCAATACATGAATTTCCTTTTTGGGTGGATACCACTTGCTCCAAAGTTTTCATTGGTGGCCTTGCTTGGGAGACTCAAAGTGAGACCATGCACCGTTGTTTTAAGCAGTTTAGCAAAAATCTTAAGGTCATTGTCACCACCAACAAGAACACCAACCGCCTAAAAGACTATAGTTTTATGAGTATTTCTTATTTTCTTCTACATTTTATGTTCTGGGTTTTGTTTTTTCATCTTTCATTTCATTTCAATATTTAGATGATACGGTAAAGATGCTTCCACATCATCCTCTTATATATGTGCATATTAATTTTATTTTGACACTATGAATTCCCAAATTTTTATTTTACACAAATAAATGAAAAAAATCATTTGTGGGTTGAACTTTCGACCGAGTGATTGAGAAACTATAATTAGTTTGAGAGATTTGATGGCTTAAAAAACCTGTTTTGGAGCATTGTAAACAAAGCATTTTGAGGAATTGAGTGCTTCGTTTTATTTCAAAACTGGATTCTGTTATGTTCCTCTAACCTGTTGAAATTTTTTGGTTTCTATGCTAAATGCTAATTTTTTAGATGTTAAGGTTAATAAATTTCTTTAATGGCTGAAGAATGACCTAGTTTTGGTTCTGTTTTGTATTTGTATGGATAGTGTAGGTGACTTTCCAAGAACCAGAGGTTGCTAAGAATAAATTTGGATTTATGGTATTGAGAGTTGAGAGAAGTGAGAAATTAGAGAGATTGTGATAGGTTTACAGCTGAAAGAGGGGCAAAATCGACATTGTGCAAACAAAGGCATTTTCATCTTTTCTAAATATAAGTGTCTGAAGTAAGGGTCCACGTGATGCCTCAACACCAGTTTACTACCTCGTCACCGAATTTGTGCTAATTCGCTAAAAATTTACACTAATGACCAGAATGAAACAAATTACATAGATATAATACTGCAATAATCAAATTTTTTTATAGATGACTACAATAAAATGACCCTCAAAATTAAATGATCCCAGATGCAATTTCCCCAGCCTTGTTTGCGATTCCAACTTCAATAACTAGGATTAGTTTCATGAAGACTACCTTGAAGTAAACAAACAACAATATTGGACATAAGAAACATAACTACATATTTCTTGTTTTACTCATAACAAATTATTTCTCTATTATAATTCTTTGTTCTTAGGCCTTACATTGACGTTATCTTTGAGGAAAATTATTTGCAGACAAGGAAAGACAGTTCATGCAGACGTGTGGCTAAGATCTGTGTCAACATCCAACAATGGAAGATACATACCAGTAGCCAATATTAATGGGATTCCGCCAGGCAACGAACCTCCATCACAGAAAGGGTTTGTGATCAATCCTTGAAGAACCATATGTGATAAGATGATGATGATGAATGATTGGATGGAGTTTGCCCCAGTTCAGTGGTGCCAGCTTGTTTAAATAATAATAATAAAAAAGGGGCTTCTTTATGATTTTTTTTAAAATTTTCTTTTTACAAGGGGAGAGAGAATTGCTAAAGTTTAAAACACTGAGTTTGAATCCAATCGATACAAAAGAAAGACTTTTGCTATTTAGTAAGTGTTGTCTATGCCTTGTTAGTCTTATTGACGACAATATCTCTGCTGTGGGAAGAATGATCGTATCCAATGTCATGCATCAACAAAGTCATTGCTTGATTCAGGTTTTTGAGGAAAATTAGGCCGTTCTTCGCGCAATTTAAAACTGATATTAAATTATTTAAGAATGTGGTGATAAAATTGTATATTGAAATTGCATATAAAAATTATGATAATAAAATAAAATTAAAAAATAAAAAGAAAACGTAATAAATAATAATATGGCATTGTAAACTTTTTTCTTCACAATTTTAGAGTTATAAAATTTATATTTTATTTTAATAAACTATAAAATATAAAATATAATAAATAATTGATTTTATATATTTTAATATTCGTAATTATTCTCTTGAAGTTTTAAAATACAAAGTATGAAAATATTTTTTATTATTAAAATATTTTTTCTTCTTTTCTTTTATCAATTCATAAGAGGTTAGATGATGATAATAAAATATGTCTAATAAGTCGTTATTTCAAATATTACATTTCCGTTAAATTCATATAAATTTCATTTATAATCATAATTGTTAAAATTTGAATAAATCTTTTATTTTCTATAAATTCAAAGAAAATAAGTAAATCAATTAAATTATACATAATTATTTAAAATAAAATCAAATTATTCCACTTTATTAAAATTTATTTAACAACTAATAAGTATTACATCAAATGATAATTAGCCTACATTTATTATGAAATCTAAGTATCATTGTACAAACCAACCTGATAATATGTTTTTAAGAATGTATTTACATTTACAAGAATCAATGTACTAAGAAGTTACTTAAAAAAAAATATATGTTTATGAATAAATTAATTAATAAATCAATGATTAATCAATGCAAAAATTACTACAAATCAATAAATGAATAAATCAATGAATTAACTTTTAAGAATGAGTTGTCATGTGACTTAAATAAATCCAAACTCAAATAGATTTTGTCACATCAATATTTTAGCTTATTTTTGCTTTGGCTTTATATGTATATATAACTATCAAAATTCAAGTTTTATGAGATATTTAATAGACTAAATCAATATGTGGATTATACTATAAAAATACACTTTACTATTAGATTATATACTTAAAATTTTTAAATATTAATATTTTGAGACAAATATCTAGCCCAATGATAATATTAGTTCTCTTTAATGTCATGTTACCCTTTTTCCTTACAATGCATGTTGTTCTATTTATTATCAATAAAAATGTCAATTTTTTTTTCTATATACATCAAAAGAAATTACTTGTCACTCATCAACTTAATTCATTTTCAAAACTTAAAGCAAAATAATCCTTAAAAAAAATTAAAGCCAAATAATTTAATACATTGTATAAGAAAAAAAAAAAAAAGGTTGTTTATTCAAAAAATGAAACAAATTTCTAAAATTTCACGTGAACCTTTGAGACTTTTTTTTTTTTCTGTTTTTTGGGGTAATAGAAAATGGATACAGAAGCAGCTTTTCTTGAGTGAGTGACAGTTATGAAGTCTCTAGAGCTCTGCCCATTGATGAGCGGAAATCTGGAGGAGGAATCACAGATTTTGTGTATACCCCGTGTGATACGTTTGGATGGCGTGAAAATATCTAATACCGCCAGTTGGAAAAAGAAAATGCACTTTTTGTTGGCGTGGCCGACGTGGACTTACTCTTTTTCAGATACTCTTTCCAATCCACACACAGCATAAGATATTTCATCCCTCTCTCCCGTCCTTTCCCTCTTTCACCTCTTGGCGCGTGGATTACTTCACTATTATTTAGAAACATAAGATATATATATAAATTATTTGCCCTAAAATTTAAATATTTTCAAATTTTAATAAAAATTATCAATTTTTTAATTTTAATAAAATTAATTAAAACTGATAAACGTTTAGCTAAAAAATCTAGCCAAAATCAAATTTATAAAAATATGATGATATATTATGTAACGTGACAAATCAATTGGTATAAATTTTTATAAAAAAAATTAGTAAAATCAATTAACATTAGTTACTATAACATTATTTCAATTTAATATTTTAACGTGATACGCCATTTTATTTTGATCAATTCAAATTTTGGCTAAATTTATTAAAATTAAAAAGATTGATTAATTTTATTAAAACTCGAAAAGATTTAAATTTTAGAGACCAAAAAACCTATTTTCTTCTATATATATATATGTGTGTGTTTCTTTTGCTCACCCTATGTATCTATTAATAACAAGATCAAAGAGCAATCTAAAAGTGTTCTCGGTTATCTTTCTAATACTTCGGTTAATAATATATCAATTACCAAATATACTTGATGTGAGCTCATTTATAGGATTGCTATAAAATTCTTATTGGCCAAAACTCATTGAGTTAATTTAATTTATTTAACTGACTTAATTATCAAATATAAAACTATAAAAATCTCACCATAAATCTAAAAAATATATACATTGTTTAAAAACAAAAATATTACAAAATTGAAAAAGACAGAGAGGAAATTATTGGTCAAAGAAAGTTAACAATAGCATAAAGGATGGGTTGTTAAAGAAGAGCACTAAGGTAACACTATAACATATTATTTAGGAAAATTATATATTTATTTTGTTTTAAACAAAGTTAATTTTACTTTTTAAATCATCATCATTCATGAATTAAAAAAACCTTTATCATATTACAAAATAATTTTATTTCATATAAATTTGTTCGAATATAAAATTTGTAGAAATTATTGAATTAATAGATTTTATTAATACAATTTATAATATATTTCTTAAATCTAAAAACAAGAGAATTTGTGTATCATAGGAATTTATGCAATTTAACATTTTTCATACAAATAGCCTGTAATAAAAACAAAAGAGTATTTTAAAAAATATGTTTAAGTGCAAAATAATTTTGATCTCAATATAAATATTAAATTACAACTTTTTTTTATATTGAACTAATTATCCATTATGATATATCAATACTTAAATTTTAATAATATGTTTATATTATATTTGATCGCACACTTTTTAATTACAATACTAAAAATATACTATGTAAAATTCGGCATATACCCAATTAATAAGATAAGAATACTTATATTAAATAAAAAATAACTATTCTTTACTTAGAAAAAAAAGACATAATAAATATATCATTAAATTAGTATATAAAATGAAACACTTCGAGCTTTGCTTTGATTATTATGTATTTTACTAAAGACTTTTGAATTCTTAATTTGAATCCCCTCTCCCATTATAATAATATGACTAAAAAAAACTAGTATATAAAATGAGAGTATATATCAATTATAAATACCTTTTTACCCATATCCGCAAAAGTATCATTCTCACATTCCTATATTTATATCCATCTCCATGAAACATAGTAGATTGATGCTAGATAATTAAATATCTAGGCTAGTACTTGAAAGTAAGAGTGAAATTAATTGAGTAAAAATATTGTCAAATTCGAGTTTGACTCGATTATAAAATTTAAAAATTAAAACTTTACTCAAATATGGTCGAGTTTTATTTTCTTAATCTGAGCTTAAAAATATTCAAAATATTTAAGCTTAACTCGACTTAATATAAAGACTTTTTGTAATTTGATTTAAATTTAAATGAACTCAATTTAGTCCAACTTTATATTAATTGATTATTTATATAAATTTATAAAATTTAAAATAATAAAAATATTAAAATTTAATTGAATTCACACATTACTTAAATTTAAATATTATGTTCAAACTCACGTGGAAAATCTTTCTATTTCAATCGGCCCTACAGTGTATGGCACTCTCGCTATGTTCGCGTAGACCTCCGGAACTCAACGAGCACAGCCTATATATACGTCAGACCACACCGTAATCACCACATGTCTTCCACCTCCGCCGAGTCAAGCATGGACGACGCGTCGAATCGCACAAAGCGCCGCCGCAAGCACCGCCACCACCACAACGACGACGACGACGAAGAAGAAGGAGACCCGGAGGTGTGGGGGACGTTCAACTCGACGTTCAGACAAGTGCAGTCGGTGTTGGACAGGAACAGGAGCTTGATCCAACAAGTGAACGAGAATCACCGGTCGAGAATTCCCGACAACATGGTCAAGAACGTGGCTTTGATTCAGGAACTTAACGGTAACATATCCAAGGTTGTTTCCCTTTACTCTGATTTGAATTCTAATTTCACTTCTGCTCATCAGCTCCGGAACGGTAACGGTAGTGGGAGTGGTGGTTCCGGTAATAGTAGCGGCAGGTCGTAATATGGATATTATTGTTACTTCTATATGTATTTATTTTGGAATAGAATTAATAAATGAATCGTATTTCAGTAGCTGTATTTAAGTGTTGGATTGAATGAGTTATTTTTAGTTATTTTATTTATTTTGGCTCATGTGATTGAATTTTTATTGGGTATTTGAATTCTGAACCCACCTTGAAATACTTGGTTTTTGACCAGTGAAGTGAATTTAGGGGCCAGGTTCTGTCAATTGACAAAAAGATTGGAATTTTAGGAAACGGGAGGTGGAAAATTTGTAAGGATTCACAATTTGGAATTATTGGTTGTTTTTGTTCTTACAAGTTGATGAATATTGATTCATTTCATTGAAATGAAAGGCCCAAGTTTCTATCGTATATTATTTTTATTTTGATTTTCTGTTATTCACTTGCAAGCTGTTGAATCAATTGAGCATGCTTTTAACTTGGAAAAAGATGGATTTATATGATGAACGAAATTGCTTGGGATGGTGGCCATCTATCCCAAACACTAACAGGTGGCATAAACGATTGAGGTGGAAGTGTAAGTTTTCAATTAATAGTAAGGGTAAAGAAGTAATTGAAGGGAGGAGAAAAAGTGTAAAATTATATTAGACAATTTGCTCCAGGAGAAACAGATTATAGAACTTCTAGCAGATCATTTGAAGATATTGATCTCTTTCACAAATCTCGAAGATGCTATTGATAGCCGGTCTTTGTTTCAAGAATCAGTTCCTTCCCAAAGTGCACGATTCATTAGAAGTTTGAGCTGAGCGGCCTTCCTATTCGTAGGTCCTTGGTTGGCTCATTTGAGGAATTGCTATTATTTGGGCTATTTTTTTTCGAGAAAATTAACCCAGGTCAGTGCTGATGGTGATGTTACATGAATTCAGTGCTGATGGTGATGTTACATGAATTATGTTGTTTGATTTTGATTCATTTATTGGATTTATTCTTAGCATACATCTCTTGCTTACTGCTTTTAGTTGGCATGTCAAATTTGTAAAGAATAGATGGTTTCCTAGCTATTTTAAGCATTACTGGAGGGAGCTTTTCGCCTCAATCACAGAAGCTTCTATTTTCAGTGGCCAGTGTTGAGGGAGATTGTTATTTACTATTTTCAGTGACCAGTGTTGATGGAGATTGTTATTTACTACTATGCATCCATAGACCTTGCAGGAAATTCATCAAATAAGCTTAGCGGCCAAAAATTGAAAAGGCACCTAAGTAATGATGATTCACAAACGGTCAGAAGCAGCTTGCGTATTCCTATTAAAGGGCGTGTACAACTGGTAAGTTATTTGTCTCTACATTTTTAAGTGGTGGACATGAGTTCCTTAGTAAAATACATTGAGGTTTTTGTTTCAGTTTTTTGTGATTTTATATCATTATAATTTTCTGTCACCGTTTGTCAAAGTATAAGATCTGTGAAGTTTTGTAGCAGAAAACCATAAGAGAACTGCAGAAAGGACTGATTGAGGAAGCTTGATGTACTCTCAGTGTTCTGGATCCTCGTATGTCTGTTTCTTTTTCCTAATCACATAAAAGATTTCCCTAAAATGGAACTTTTTAATAGTGTCTTTAGTTGTCTCCATAAGATCACATATTCTAATTTTTGCATCAATCAATCCATTAGATTCAGTAGTTGCTTGCTGGCTGGAATTTGACCGTTATTTTATATTTGTTTATAAGAATGACTGGAGAATCGCATATTGTCCTACTCAAGTTGGACATAAGCCATTTTTCATTCACCTGTTGTTCTTCAATTTTCGTAATTTAGGCTCTGTTTGTTTCACGGAAAATAATTTAGCTGAGGAAAACATTTTTTGAGGAAAATGTTTTCTGAGTATCATATTTTCTGATATTTGGAACATACTACAAAAAATATTAATTTTCTTTTGATTTATAAGATTATAACAAAATTTAAACCATAAATATTTATATTTATACTAGTTATTATTTAATATAAAGAAAAATACAATAAAAATGAAATTTTTTTGTGGGTCACACCTATCACTGGCTATCACGCCAGTCAACAATGACCGGTAATGGATGCTAGTAATCAAGAGTGACTAATGATAATAAATACATATACTTATGTGATTTATTTTTCTTTTAGATGAGTTTGTTAAAGTCCAAAAAATGACTTTCTGTTTTGAAAATGAGAAGTTATTTTCTTGAAAAATGATTTAGTTTTCCTTTTGATCAGAAAAATATTTTTTGTTGACTAATTTTCCTAGATGCACCAAACAGAGAAAAATGTAGAAAATGGTTTCCTGAAAAATATTTTCCGTGAAACAAACGGAGCCTTATTAGCTTTGGGGAAATCTTGTTTTGCTTTTCTGATGTTGATTATTACTAACGGCCAAGAAAGTAGGCATTTGAGGGAGGGGAATATCATTTTCTCCTAGAGGATCTTTTGGTGGATATTTTTGGTCTTTGGTGGTTTCTGAATTTGCTAAATTTATGGTGAGTTCATTTCAGAAATGTTGAAAGAATTGTTTTGAGAAAACTATAATGAAAGTTTATGCTACGAACAATGATTGGAGCACTGTAGTGACAGTTGGGTTGATTATTGCTGCTAATTACATCAGTGGAACTGTGATTTTCATCAACCTAGAAAAGTATTCGTTTTTGTTTTTCTAACCTGCAATAGTAGTTCAATATATTCTGCTCTTGCTTCCTTCCCAGTTTGGAGAATAAATTGCCTCTGATTCCAATGTTCTATATTTACTTTCTTTCCCTCTTTCCTTAAACCCATTTCACTCCCTTCTAAGCATAGACTAAGAGTGGAATTGATGTATAACCAGCAAACTCAATTCATTGATTACCGGTCTGTCTAGTGTAGTTTATTATCTTTTTATATTGTGTTTGATTTAATTCTAACTTAAAATTCATTTCATTTGTAAATAAATTTCTTATAGAATTCATTTGGACATGAATTTCTGTGCGGCATGCTACAAAATAATAAAAAAATTCATTTGGTTTAGTAATAATGAATTTCAAGATATAGAATTCTAAATGAATTTTCATTTGCATCAAACACATAAAATGTAGATTTGCAAGTGAATTGCATAAAAATTATAGAATTTATTTATACCAAACATAATATTAGTGTAGTTTAGTTATATTGTACCGAAAATCTTCAAATGCTAGTTTTTTTTTTAAATCACAAAATTCATATTGAAAAAATCTATTATCAATTAACACAATTTCTTTTAACTTTTGCTGTAAAATTTACGCCAAGCATACGCTTAATGTCTATCAATTGCAGAGTAATTAATTAGTTACCCAGTCTCTTTTCACTTAAATGGGATGAGCCTCTTTGACGGTTATGTAAATCTTCCCATCCCAGTGGAAAAATGTAAACACAGTAAAATGTATTTAACGCATTGAAGACGTAAACAAAAATGTAATTTATATTTCTATGGAATGAGTTTTCAGATAACAATGAGAATTGTCACAAAGGGATTTCACCAGTGTCTGATATGACAACTTTACTTTTAGGCATTCCACTCTGACTTCCTTCAGCCTCAATCTTGTAGACAACATCCATGCCAGAAATCACCTCGCCAAACACAACATGGTGGCCATCCAACCTTTCAAGGGGGAACAAATGGAACATATACGAGTTTAGAAAACCACCAAAGGCCACAAATAGCATTCAACTTTTCATGACCACCATTTAACAAAAGGAAGACTTGCTTACCAGCTTGTCGTTACGGTAGTAATAAAGAATTGTGATCCGTTGGTGTCTTCCCCTGCATTTGCCATTGATAATAGCCCTGTTGTTGGAGGGGGAACACAATTAAGTATTGTTCTTTAAGACAACATATTGGCCACAAATGATAATATTCCCAGTTCAATGGACTTGCAACTTACCTGGTCCAGCATGCTTCAGCTTGAAGTTCTCATCAGCAAACTTCTCACCATAGATTGACTCTCCACCTCGCCCATCGCCAAGAGTAAAATCACCACCCTGGATCATGAAGCTAGGGATAATCCTATGAAATGTGCTCCCTTTATAATGGAGAGGCTTCCCACTCTTTCCTATACCTTTCTCCCCTGGAATGATATGTTTGCGTACATAAATGAGCAATATAGAAGTTTCAAGCCTAGTTTAGAAGGTACTGTGTCAGCACTGAGGTCAGGACACCACTCTGCTAGCATGCATGTGGAAATTGGTAGAAGCAAATTGCCTAGATGAACATCCAATTTCGTAAGAATATGACTATATAATTTGCCTTAGTCCAGATGTGGGTATATAGAACCAACTCCATACAGATGGAAGTCCTAGCATTGCCAAGGAATGCTTATATTACACCGGTCTTCCAAATAAAATCATAATTATCAGTGTTGCGAAATATCCAACACAAGTTCTTGGTTAGGCTTTCAAGTGAAGCTCAGGTCAGATGAAAAGGAAAGTGTCATTCCTACCCCTAGGTGAAGTAGTTCTCAATCCTTATTTTATATGGTGTGGCAGCTATTCCCAATTTCAGTGCAATTAGTGAAACAGGAGCAGAAATGTTGGAAATTAAGAGGACAAAAGTTACTTGGCTTACCCGTGCAAAGAGCTCGAAAATTTTCTACACAATAAACATAAAAAATCATAAGCAGATGGTATTTAATGAAATATATCAAGAACAATAACAGATGGCAAACCACATTGCATTTGAACTCCATACCTACAGTCTTAGGAACAGTTTTACCGAAGAGACCAATGATAATGCGACCTGAAAGTAAAAGGTCATTAGCAATGCAATTCAATCTAAAGAGTGCTGTAGAAGACAGAAACGCAAGGGGGCAAATTATGCAATGAATGAGATAGATATATATTGATCCTAAACTCAACATCCAGAATAGTTCATCATATAGTACGCATACAAAGACAAGGAAGATCAATCTAATTCGAAGATATAGATTCATTCTCTAAACAACTTCAACACATCAACTTGAAAACAAAGAGAAATCAAAAACAAATTTCACTGTTCAACCAAAAAGAGGAAAAGGAACATTGCAAACAAAAAAGCCTATCACTTGCTTATTTCATCCCAAACAAGAACAGCTGTCATACTCTATTCATGGACCTTGTAGAGGGCTTTGAAAATAAGACTACCTTGGTCATTTCATGGAATTAAATAGGGTAGGAATGTAGTGGCTATCTTCAACCCAAAAGAGGAAAAGGAACATTGCTAACAAAAAGCCTATCACTTGCTTATTTCATCCCAAACAAGAACAACAGCCATACTCTATTCATGAACCTCGGAGAGGGCTTCGAAAATAAGACTACCTTGTTCATTTCATGGAATTAAATAGGGTAAGAATGGAGTAGCTATTCTTACATATGTGTAGCATTCATATTACAAAAATCAGTATTCTATATAATAATGATCACATATTGTAAATTTTAAAATAGAGGTTGAAATTGTGAAATTCTTGATCCACGGGACCCATTTAAAGTCGAATCAAAGTTAGGAACAAAACTATCCTGTATGGAATAGCTATTCTATTTCATGCCATTTGATGAACGAAATGAAGCGTTTTGTGCTAAAACCATGATTTATCAGCTTTAACTTTCTGAACTTTTCCAATAGAGATGCAATATTAGACCTAACACACATGGGAATTTTTAAAGCCAATATTCAGGAGAAAAGAAACCACAACAAGAAAAGGGCAAAAACCCAATATTTCAAGTTAAATCCTGCACATTTACGACCTGCATATACCTGATTTCTTTAGTGGAGCTATCTAATAAAAGAAAGCATAGCATACCCATGGATTTGCCTCCAATCTCAATGTCAAAATAAACTTTGTGGGTCACTACTTCCAAAACCTCCTCTGACTTATTCTTTTTCTGGGTAACCAAGCACATAAGCAGTAAACGCTAAATTTATATTTTCAGCTAACTTAATGATTGAAAACAAGAAAAATAAGAAGACAAGAGAGAGATTTAAAGAAGAACCTCACTAAGTCTGGTATCAAAAACCTTGGGATCTGTTGACACTCTGCTATCGCTTAATCGATTCTGGAAACGAAAAGGGTAATCATAGATTCACAATAAACACAAGAAAAACAAAAAAAGTTCACTGCTTTTATCAATTTTCTTGTTCTTTGCCTAAAAGAAAAGAAAAGAAAGGATGGAGTAGCTTATATCATACCATACCTGGATAAAAGCCAGAGTTAGAAACAGAACGAGGATCCACAAAAGAGCAATGGATATTAATCTTGTTGTGGTAGACATCTCTCCAATCTCCCTTGATCAATGGCTGACCAGAAGAGGACTGAACAAGGGCGTGAATATAATAAAGAAAAAAATGCTAATGTCAGTGTGTAGAATTATAAGAATTTTAGTAAAAATTGGAACATTTTGAAAATTATATTTATTTTCTAATATCTTATAAATTGTGATATGAATAAATTACATATTAACTAAAACTAGTTAATAATTTTTTTAGTTAAAAGAGACCTTTAAACCATTTTCTTAAATAAACTTTTAAATTTAAAATACAAAATTCTTTTCTAAATGCTGCAATTATTTTAAGAGAAAACAATTTTAAAGAAAAACCAAATGCACATATGATGTATTGATTAATAATAATAAATACAACATATTTTGATCGTGTTTTTATATGTAAATTTAACTAGAAAACCAAATGTATTGTTATACATTTAAATATTTTCATTGGAGTCACTCTAATCTTATGCACCCCTAAAAATTTTAAAAGAATTTTTTAAAATTAATTATGTCGAAGAAAATATGAGATTTTGATTTATTATTTAAAATAAAATAAATTATAATTAATATATGTAATTAATTTTGCTCTTAAAATTTATTTGAAATAATAGTTTATCATTTGTCTAGTTAAAAATTTATTTGAGATGATAGTTTATTATTTATTAATTAATTATTTGATAAATAAATAATTGAAAACTCTATTAATGTGATATGTAAACTTAATTAAAAAGTATAAATAGAACTAAAAAATAAAATTTTTTATATATTATTTATTTTGAAAATATACATTATTTTATTTAACTATATACATATTTTTATAATAAATATTTTAATTTTTTAATATTTACAGATTTATTATAATAAATATTTTAATTTTTTAATATTTATAGATTTATTTTAAATATTATATTAAATTATAATTTGTACAATACGTATATTATTGACTATCGACTAGTTTACTATATTTTTTAATTGACCAACTAAAATCATCCTTTTGATACAGCGTTTCTTTCAAGGATTATCATTTAAATTTTGAGTTATTAAAGGAGAATATATATATATATATATATATATATGAGAAAGTATAAAATTCTATTCTTTTGTTTTTTTTGACAAATATGATTATGTGATTTGTTTATTATCAAAACTCTACCATGTAATATAATGTTATTTATAAAGTGATATCAAATCTGTAATTCTATTACATTAATCTAATATGGTACTAAATTTTATATATTATTTCAGCTAATTATCTGTCTAAAATTTGGAAACATAATTTTTTCACTTAAAATATAAAATTTTTTCTTTTTTTGTTTAATTTCTATATATATTTAAATAAATTATATAGTGATGAAAACATTATTTGTTCAAATATATATAAAAAAAAAAAAATGAACAAATTAGTTGAAACAATGTACTCAAAATGAACTAATTATGTACTCATATATACTTAATTGAAATAATATACAAAATTTGGTATTCGGTTAGAGGGATATAATGAATTTATAAATTTAATATCACTTTGTAAACGATATTATAATACATGATAGAACTTTGCTAATAAACAAATCACGATACCATATTTGTCAAAAAAAAATCACAGATATAAATTTGTACTTTCCTCTCATATATATATATATATATATATATATATATATATATATATATATATATATATATAACTATGTGTTTACAATTTAAAATTACAATCAATAATATGAAAAATAAATCATTTTTCCAACTTTCATCCCTAAAAATCACAAAATATTTAGTTTGGGTAGCTAGTGCTGAATAAAGCCTGACAAAATTTCATTTTTTATTTCCTTTAAATATATTTTCAATGTAATTTTTAAAAAAAAAACAATATATATATATATATCCCCATTGGAAGACAGATAGTCGTTTTGGTCGTTATTCGTTAATTTTGCATCTAAACCTCCAGCGATCAAGCTTCAAACTCTCCTCCTTTCCAGGACCTATTTTGTTTCTGTCTCGACCGGCCGGAGGGGCAGTTTGAATGACCGGAAAATCAAGGAAATGGGGAGCTTATACAGAAAAGAGAAGAAACAAAAGAAACTATTACGATTACCACCAACACCACCACCACCACCAGAACCTACAAAAGAAGAAATAGGTAGCTATAACTACAGAATGTTCAACTTTTTTAATCGGAAATTCAAGATCACAGAGGCGGAGCCACCTGAAGACGTGAAGGAAGTGTTTGCCAAGTTTTCTTACGGTGAACGGCACATGAAGGTGGAGCAGTTTAGGCGGTTCTTGGTTTTGCACCAAGACTTGGTTGATTGTACCTTGGCCGATGCGCAAAGGATTTTGACCGAGATTATTAGTAAGAGACATCATTTAACTCAGTATGCTAGACATGGGCTTAATCTTGATGATTTTTTCCATTTCTTGCTTTTTGATGATGATGTCAATGGACCTATCATTCCACAGGTCAGCTTTCTGCTCACCCTCTTATTCCTTCTTTTGGCTTTAAGTTTTGTGCTTTTGTCATCTCCAGGCCTGTGAGGTTGCAAGTTTAAACCCAATAAATATTGTTTTTTTTTTTTTAAAGGATTGGCCACATGGGTTTTTATCCATGAACATTTTTGTTTTAGATTATGATATCTTTTTATTTGTATATGAAGGTGCAGAAAGGAAAATTCTTTTAATATATCATAATTTATATGTGCTTAGAAAGATTTAGGCAACAACTGAGCTAATGAATAGTTTCTTGGAAGTAATCTTGATTATTGTTGTATAAAATTTATGTTTTTGATGCTCATTGTAGGCAAATGAAGTCATGTCAACAAGTTGGTTTGATAGGATGATTACATTAGAGTTCTCTTTCTTTCTTTGCTAGGCCTGGTTGTATGCTTTATGTAGAATTTCTTTGAACAATTTTGTATGGGGACTATGTAATGTCAATGTTTTCCCTTGACAAATTATGTCATTCCAGGTACACCATGATATGACTGCTCCATTGTCACATTATTTCATATATACAGGACATAATTCCTACCTGACTGGGAATCAATTGAGCAGTGACTGCAGTGAGGTCCCAATTATAAAGGCTTTGCAAAGAGGTGTTAGAGTGATTGAACTAGATTTATGGCCAGGTTCTACTAAAGATGAGATTCTTGTTCTTCATGGAAGGTATCTACTAATTCTCATATTCAAGATTTTGTTGTGTGATTACTTTGTTCTGTCTAAATAATTATTTTTATAATTCTGAAGGATAATCTCATTAACTTATAATGTGCTGAAAATTATGTTTTAGTGGGAAAAAAAATAACAAAATTCTTAGTCTATGTTTTATAAGGTGTAATCAATTATAATGAAATATAGTCAAGGAAAAATTTTATAGAATGATAAACTAATTTTTTTTTTATTAAATTACATTATATTCTATCACAGCATTATGAAACGAGCCTTAATATATAGAACTGAGTTATAATAAAGAAATACATTGCAGGAGCAGCATAGTTAAATTTTTGACCTATTGTGAAATTTAGTTCTTCTAATTTGTATCCTGTATACTTGTAGAACCTTGACCACTCCAGTTCCACTCATCAAATGCTTGAAGTCCATAAGAGACTATGCTTTTGTTAGTTCTCCATTCCCTGTTATTATAACTTTAGAAGACCACCTTACAAGAGAACACCAGGCAAAAGTAGCAGAGGTCAGCTTCCAATTTATTTTCAAGGATTTGGTTTCCCATTAAGCAACTTCTTTGCTATCTATTTTATTTGTAACCTTCAAGATTTTCACATATAGATGGCTACTCAAACTTTTGGACAAATGCTGTATTATCCTAAAGCAGATTTCCTAGCAGAGTTCCCTTCACCAGAATCATTAAAACATCGAATAATTATATCAACCAAACCACCTAAAGAATACCTTGAGTCTAGTGTTCTCAAGCTGAAGAAAGCTTGCTCATCTGATGATGAAGATGATGAAGAAGAAGAAGCTCCATCAGGGACACCAGACCATATAACTGGGCTAGAAGCTGACTATAGGGTAAACAGTAAATGATTCTCTCCCTTAAAATTGCTCTTTAAGGTGTGGGTTTTGTCTAACAGCAGCTTGAATAGCAGAGTGATAGTGATCAAGATGATGAAGAGGACAATAAATCAGTGCAACTTGCATCACCTGAATATAGACGTTTAATCACCATCCATGCTGGGAAGCCAAAGGGTCCCTTAAAGGATACATTAAAAGTTGTAGCTGATAAAGTTCAACGGCTTAGTTTAAGTGAACAAGAACTTGAAAGAGCTGCAATGAATCATGGAACAGATTTAGTGAGGTATCAATCTTTTTGTTAGTGGTAGACCCCTGAAGGAAGTTTGTTTTGCTGTTGCCCACAAAAATGTGCAAAAAAAAAAAAACTGGTACTAATGTATTTCCATTATGTTCTTCAGGTTTACACAGGATAATATCCTGAGAGTGTATCCTAAGGGAACAAGAATCACCTCCTCTAATTACAAGCCAATCATTGGGTGGATGCATGGAGCTCAGATGATTGCATTCAATATGCAGGTCTGGTTCAAAGTCACAGAATTAGATGTTTTTTATTAAAGATTTTTGTTTCATTAGGAAGGCAATCAAAAATTAAAAGCCTATATATTTTGTTTTTGTGGATAATTTGGCTCTGATGGTGATTTGAACTTGTAACTTCACAGTCAAAAAGAGTGAAATTTGACTCCAGTGGGTATCACTGAACCAAAAGCTGATATAATTTATGTACTAGGGGTGACTTTCATTTTGAATGCCTTGAGTTTCATTGTTAGCGTAGGGTGTTTCAATTCTCAATTTATTTGCATATATGAGGAGTCCTATGCATTTGTGATCACAGCATGCATCACCAACAAATTCAGTCCTGCTAACATGGGAGTTCTCCTCTAACAGGGATATGACAAGTCACTTTGGTTGATGCATGGGATGTTTAGGGCCAATGGAGGATGTGGTTATGTGAAAAAACCTGATTTTCTGATGCAGAAAGGCAATGATGTTTTTGATCCTAAAAAAACTTTACCAGTGTTTAAGACTCTAAAGGTGATCACATATTGAGCTTCAACATTATTATTTCAAAATTGGATTTAATTTGCACGGTGATATTTTATTAATTCTAATAGCTTTTCTATCCATTAACAGGTGAAAGTGTATCTAGGAGATGGGTGGAGGTTAGATTTTAGCCATACACACTTTGATTCATACTCCCCACCAGATTTCTACACAAAGGTTAGTTAGACTGATTTAAGTATTCTAGTAACATATAAATGTGAACTTTTGTCATCATTAAACTATAAAACAATTTAAGGACAACAGTGTTGCAAATTGCACTGTGAAGGAACTTCTTAACATATTTAAGCAAATTATCCAAATACAGTTGAATGACAATCTTACTATTCACATGGCATCTTGTTATACCTATCATTTCCATACCATACTAATAATAGCTTATAATGATAGTCCCTGAAACATGTTTACCTCATAATATTTTTCTCACTAACCAACCCATATGCAGCTTTACATTGTTGGGGTACCAGCTGATGCTGCCAACAAAAAAACAAGAATAATAGAGGACAACTGGGCTCCAGCTTGGAATGAGGAGTTCACCTTTCCTTTGACTGTTCCTGAGCTAGCCTTGCTTAGGGTTGAAGTACAAGAATATGACATGTCTGAGAAGGATGACTTTGGTGGGCAAACATGTTTGCCTGTGGCAGAGCTAAGACCAGGTATCAGATCAGTCCCTCTTCATGATAAGAAGGGAGAGAAGCTTAATAATACAAGACTTCTAATGAAGTTTGAGTTTCTATAAAACTTGTATGCTGCTGCGAACACTACTATTCATAACCAAGGTATATATGCATATATACATAATGTATGTTCCTACCCTTTTATACATTTGTTGTTGCATTTGATCATTTTGACTTCAGATTAGGTGTCTGCTGCAGAATTGATGCGCACATAGAAGCTTTTTTTATTTAGTTGAAATGAAAGCTTCAATGCAACTGACATCCATGGCATGGATAGATTTTACTCCAATTTTTTGCCCTGTGCTGAAGCTATGATGGGAAATATTGCAAGCAATTACTTCTATCCTTCTCTTAGAATTTTCTACCAGATGATTGACTGTGACAATAGATTGAACTTTGTATCATCTTTCTACACCATCGGATTATGGATCTTGATAGGTGATGTTCCTCACTTCATGAAGTGATATTCTGTCTTAATCCATGTTTATGCTTGAATAAATTTGTATAATTTGTTGATTCACTTGTTATAATTATATATCAATTTAATTTAAATATTTAATAAAATTCAAATAATGATAAATTAATATTATTTTATTAAATTTTATTTGATATATATTTTGCAAGTATATAATAGTAACACTTATTTATATTTAATTTATTTATTATTTATAATTATAAAAGAATTTTTTTTTTGTGATAATAATTATAAAAGAATTTTATACGTGTTGTTAAAGGCAATAGTACTGTTGATGTCAGCTACATTTTTGCTTTGATTATATATAAGATGCAAACCAACAGACAAGCAGTAATTATGTTGGATTATATAACTCATTCACTCAAAATCAATTTGGAGGATTATAATTATGTTTGATATGACATTTTCCCCAAAAAAAAAGGATATTACATCAATGCATTGTACTCCAACCACATTTTCTTTTCATAAAACCAATAATAGATATGGGTTTAATTGCATCTTATTTTTTCCCCATTCTCAATAGCAATATTTACATTATATTAAGTTATTTTTTGAAAAAAAATAAAAAGTCAAGTCATTTTACCAAAAATTAACTTATATACAAAAACTTACTTCAGAAATTAATATTATTGTTATAATTTGACAACAATAAAATTCTGTTTACTATAGATCATACTTAAAAAAAAAAAAAAAATCATTGATGTTGGTTCATGTTTGGAAGCAGTAATTATGTGGAGATGTAAATAGTGTGGCTCATGTCATTTAGCTATGTAATTAACTCAAGCGACCGTTTTGATGGAGGAGGTGCCTAGTGTACCGTTCCCATTTGTAATCCAGGATTTTTCTGAATTTTCCAATCTTTCCTTGCAAAAAAAAAAAAATTGCTATTAATAGAATAGAATTGATTTATTTATTTTAGTAATATAATTCTTTTCTTTTTAATCAATCTTAAATTGATATAATTTTTAGTAAAATCCTTTAATTTTCTTATCACATCTTTTATTTTTTGAAATTAAAAAAATCAAATTCTTTTAAATGTAATTTTTCAAATAAGAGAGATATTAAAATAAAATTCAATTCATTTAAGTTTTTTCAAATTTTGAGTTTCTAAATAAAATATAATATATATATATATATATATCTTTATTAAATGAATTGAAAAATATATCTATGATAATTTAAAACAAAAATAAAAAGCTCCCCTTGACATTAACAAATTTAAAGATCCAATTACTTGTAGACCACAAAAAAAAAAAAAAAAAGAAAAAAAAAGTTGACCATATGGTCTAATCTTACCTCAAAAGAATATTAAAAGAAATATAAAGTTGTGAGTTGTGATTAAACATTGTTTCTTTTCTATTCTTTTTTTTTTTTTTTTGTGTTAAAGTTCATGGAATATCATGCTCGAAATCTTTTCTTTTTTCTTAAAAATAAAAAATTATAGAGAAAACCCACTTAAGAAAAAAAAAATACGAAAATGAATGAAAAGGTCTCATTATCTTTTATGAATACTCCTCAACCAAAATTAGTACGACTTCCTTTTCATTGTGGCAACAAAAAAAAAAAAATCAATTTCGTCAATTAGATTTTAACTGAATATATTTTTCCATTTACAAAGGCCAGTCAAAGGACATTAATGAACAACTGAAAGAAGGTAATTGCCATTAATTAATGTACACGCAGAGCAGTTATTTCACCTGATCATCTTACCAGTTACAATTATTATTGGCGAACATGGGATCGGTTCAGAGATTTCAAATTCTTCCAAATTTTTTAGAAACTCTTTTTTCAAGGATAGGTATCTATTTAAATTTTAAGAATTATTCAGTTCGACTCTTAATTTTTTTTAGTGTGATTCAATTCAAATTAGTATAATTTAGGTATTTGATATATTTAATTTTTAATTATTAATTTTTTATATTATTAAAAAATTGAAAAATTCATTTTTAAATAAATAAAAATTAAATAATACATATTA
>CATIWR010237527.1:0-22204 GCA_949677035.1 Omphalea diandra | reverse complement strand
AGCCAAAAGGGTATGATCCAATGACAGAAGCTGTCTTGCTGTGGGAAAGAGACAAATCTATCACAAAGACAAGATACAATCTCACTCCTTTTGCAATATCCTTGAATGAATTGACTCCTGGCTTGTTGGAGAAATTGCCTCCCACTGATTCAAGACTCAGGCCAGATCAGAGGCACCTGGAGAATGGGGAATATGAGTTGGCAAATGCAGAAAAATTGAGACTTGAACAGTTACAAAGACAGGTAATTCACTTGCATTTCTATCGAGTCAGGTGTGAATACGATTGAGACAATGTATGAGCAATAAAGCCTGCAATTTTGGTTTAATGTAGTTGTTTTGTTCAGGAATTTTATCAAAGATTAGGATATGCTCAGGTTCACATTAACTTGTGCTGATACATTTTCTTTCAAAAATCTTATTATTGAAACTTGGAGAGACTATGGTTTACCCAAGTCATTGGTTTATCATTGTCATTGCAAATTAGTTAGCATGCCGGAGTTTTAGAATATGATGGTACATTGCTTTAGTTTATTTCCCAAGTAACTTTTTCTTTCCCCTGCAGGCAAGGAAGTTGCAGGAAAGGGGTTGGCAGCCAAGATGGTTTAAGAAGGACGAGGAAGGTTGTTATCGTTATATAGGTGGTTACTGGGAAGCCAGAGAGAGAAAGAAATGGGATGGAATTCTTGATATATTTGGCCAAAGCAGTGATATGGCATCGTGTTTGGTTGAAGAATGATTGCCTTGGTATTTTATCATATCCCGCCTCGCCCCCTCTATTTTTCTTTGGCATCATTTACTTGCTTCCCTCATCTCTACTCAATTGGGATATTAAAACGAGAAATTAAATGTCACGGCTGGTTCAACGTGTAAACAAAGCATGTTTGGTTTTAGCTTTCCAGTGTACTTGTAGCAAATTAGCTCATTTCAGAAACTTGGTGTTAAGGGTTAATTCATTTGGGTGCATACTTTGGCAATCAGAGATTTATCCATTGACTTAAGAAATTGATCAAGCATTTTACGTAATTTAAAAATGAATAGTTCCTATTGAATTGATTTCTATTCAACCAGTTTGAAAACTAAACAAGTGAAGATAGAATTCAATTCTTTTGAAGCAAACGGTAAATCTTTTTCAAAGAAATAAAGTTCATCTACAGATTGATACATGATTTTGTAAAAATTTTAATAAAACTTAATAACAATCAATATCTAAACTTAAGTGTATAAATAGTAGGCGAAAAAAAAAAAAAAAAACTTGCATTCACATGAATTGACTCTCACATTTATATTTGTTCTAAATACATGGATTCTGCTATAAGATCATTTAAATTCAATTCTAACTCGTAAAATTGAATTAAATTAAATTTTTACAAGAAAATTGTTGCAAGCAGAGCCTTGGTGAAACGACTAAACAAAACAGGTATATATGGTTTAGATACATGGAAGGGGCACTAAATTTGGCAAGAAAAAAAAAATCTCGTACAAAAATAAAAGAAGGGATTAAAAAAAAAAAAAAAGAGAAGGGGAAGGTGCCGCAATGCAATCCAATACTGATAATTTCCATGCTTTCTTCCCCCGAATCGATTCCGCTTTTTCTGTTTCTCTTCCCGATTTCTTGCAGCCCTATGCTTTTTGGCAGCAAAGGGCATCATCTTCTCATGCTGCTTCTGTCTATTACTTTTACCGCCAGTCTGCTCAGTCACCGAATGAGAGGAGGTCAAACACAGTAAATTAATGCAAACTAATTGGCAGCAATACTAATCTTGACTAGAACTGCAAACAATTAGTGGACTATAGAAAATACCAAAACAAGCAATCATCAACTTCAAGCACAAAATCTGGTATATAGGAAATGAAACAAACAAATAAATATATAAATAAAAAAGAAAACCTTTTTATGTTTTACAGCATTTCGAGCCTGGTATTTCTCAGTAGCCTCCCCCCCTGCTCTCACTAATGCCAGCGTTTCTTCCTTGGTTAGCTTGTTTCGCACATGAGCCTATAAAGAGAAGTGAAGGTAATAAGATATTCAACACAAACAACTTTCAAATAGGAAAGAGTATCATCGAAGGAATGATAGAAGTACATTCATCAATAACACTGGAATAGCAAGCTCAGTAACAATTTGGCAAATAAAATTAAAAAAAAAAAAAAACAAACTTCAAGCTTTGCAGGATCCACCCGCTTAACACTCAGTTGATCAGAACTTGGTACTTTAAATCCTTGCTGAGCTAAAGCAATTTTAGCTTCCTTCTTTGCCTAATAATACAACATTGAAGTATCTAGATATCAACATGTAAATTATGATGTCTAACAGCATTGAATGATTATCAGTGTGTAAACGAAAAGAACTGAGAAATTATCACAGGTTACACAATATTTCAGTGCTTGCATCAATTACAGCTTTGATTGCACATTAAATTCATACCTTCAGTTCCTTGATCTTTTGAAAGTCTTCATTAGAAAAGATACCATCTGCAGAATCTGATGAGATACGATTCAATTTTTCTTCTGCCAATCTCTTTAGGGCCCAAAGACTTGTGTCGGCAGCAACAAGTTGGCCATTGAAATCAGAAAACTTCCTCTTGTTCGCTTTAGATTTATCAACTTCTTTCACCCTGGCTTCATTGTCATCATATTTAGAACCCTAGGCATTTTCATGCTCCTCTTCCGCATCATCATCCTCTTCCGCATAATCCTCATCATTGCTGACATCACTGTCATCTCCATCTTCATCAACTGAGTGATCTTGAAAGTCACTATACTCACTTCCAGTGCCATCACTATTCATCTGATTTTCCTCATCATCACTGGTTTTGACTGTATCATCATCATTAAGTCCACAGCATCCAAAATTATCAACATCATCACCATCCTCATTAATTTCATCAAAATTGTTATTGTCATTGCTGTCATCGTTTTCATCCTCATCATCCTGCTGTAATAACTCCAGATCAGGTATATTGCTGACAACATTCACTTCTCCATATGCTTTTGGCTTTGCCTTTGGATAAGTAAGACGAACCTAATCCTTCTTAACCAATACTGATGGGCAAACCTACAAGAAAGGAAGCAGTTGATCTTCCTATGCCTAAATGAAGCAGAAACTGGTACATGCATAGATAAATGGACCATATCAAGGCAGTGGTTCAAATACCTCTCTAAATAGAAACACGAATGACCTAGCTGCTGCAGAAACTGCCTTCTCATGTGATTTTTTATCCAACACAAGATCTTGCAGCAAATCTTCTATCATCAGCTAGAAATCACAAACAAAAGATTAATTGTTTGGCATAAAAGGAATGTGGATAAAGTGGAATGAAATATTGTAATTAAAATACTAAAAGCACAAATCAATCTTTGCAGATAAATATGTTAACAACAGATGCAAATAACCTACAAAGTTGAAGTTTTGACATTCAAGAAAAAAGGTGGTCGGGAAACTAATAATACAATAGTCATAATTACCAGAGGCATGCGCAAGCATATTTCCCTTATGACATTCAGTCCAACAGCAATGGCCTGGGGCAAGAAAGTAAAGTTAATTTCTAGAAGACAGTAAAAACAGACCAGCTGCACATGAATACCTCTGGACGTGAACGATCATGCACAAATTGATTTACTATTTGTTTGAATAACAGTTCAACTGCATATGGAGGTACCTACAGAAACAAAGTTGCTTGAATTAGCAAGGTATGATCCTAGAAAGCCAAAAGAGGAAGATGATGGGAAGACACAGAGTTCACAAGAGGAAAAGAAAAAGCAACAGTGACAGCATTTAATGTAATCAATCAAAGAGGATACCATACCGTGGCATGCCTGAACAGCTGCAGCAAGTAAATCAGTGATATTACGTTGGTGTGGCTGCATAGAACATTGCAATATAAGGGCAAAAAAGAAAGGGATAAAAGAAGGCCATTACAGGCATTATTATACTAATCATGAGTATACCAACTTCAATGAATTAGCCATGTATAATACCTGCACATATTTCTGAAGGAAAGGATAAAAGTTTAACAACATCAATCGATGAAGCCCAACAGTTCGAGCAACTAATTTCAGCATCATCATCTTAACCTGAGGTTTATAAAAAACTTAATAATTAAAACAAAACTTCCATTTTTTCAGAAATATTAAGGTTACTGCATCAGAAAAGGGACCTAAATCCAATTCTCCATGTCTTCATTTGCCTCCTACTTTGAACCAGTCATTTTTTCAAACCTAAGAATTGTGCACGCACATCTGCATGTACTAGCACATTTTCATGAGTAACCCCAGATATGATGACCAACCGACACTTGAAGATCCATCACTGCAAATGATACAGAATAATGAAGTGCCCTGGCCAATGGAGCAAAACCAAGGGCCAAGGTGCACAATATCTAAAATAATCACCTCAAAACGTTCATTGCAAGTCTGAAGGCGAGAGAACAACTTCTCAGAAAATCCCTGAAAGTGAAATGGTAATTATATGTTTTACCCTAAATGGTCTCACAATTTCAGAAATGAAGTAGACTAAGAGATATCAAAACAAGAATCGTGGGAAACCTGTGGATCTTTAAGATGGTTAAGTGGTGAATAATAGTTTGAACTGCTGTTTTCTGATGACAGGCGTTGCTGCCTTTTCATGCTGCGCATGGGACGCTGCAGTTTTTGCTTTGTTTTTCTTTTTACTGGATGCTGTACCTTTATGATGTGCCTGAGATTTAAAACAAAAGAACAATAATGTAAATGAGATCAGAGTAACTCTCAACATATGCAAAGGATAAAAAAGTGGGTGGGTTAAGATAATATACCCTGCTCCACATATTATAAATAATGGAAAACTAATTTCTGAAGTCAAACATCTTGCACAAATTACAAAAGAAACAACTTACACAAATTGCAAAGGAACTCAAATCATCACTTTCATCAAGTTCTTTCGTATAACCACGTAGGTATCTAGGTAGATATGTATTCAATATCCGATAACTATAAGGATGAATCCTGGCTTGCAGAATGCAACTGACCTTGTAGATAGCCTCTTTACTAAGGACAACTTGGGATGTTTGAGGATTTGAGACATCTTCACTGCTTGAAGAATCATCTTCATCACTTTCATCATCCTCAATTTTCTCATAATCCAGAAGAAACGACAGAGCCGAAATCATGATCCTCACTGCAATCAGAAATTTCCATGCATAAGGTACACATCAGCTGCCCCAAGCCCAAAACAAATACCTTGATGTTGAATGAAAACATGCCATACAAATTGCATTTGCAGTTCTATCATCAAACCACACCTTTCTCCGATGAAGCTCACAAAGTGTGATGAGAGATCTCTTGGCTCTGGCTTCATCCTCTTGCTAACAGAACACCAAAAACTCCAGGATATAAGCACAAGAATCCCGCAGACACAAAATCAGGACATCATGAACAGTTACAAACCTGCAGCATTGCAAACAAGATATTCTGTAGCACCCGATTCTAACATCATTTTTGTGCTTTTTATTCATCCCCCTAATGCTATGCACAACATGAGAGAATGTCAATTTCCTCAAATTCCTCCATGAACAATGCAAGAGTTTCGCTTATATCAACTATATGACATTCGAAAAAAGAAAAAAAGAAGAAGAATAAAATTCCATCAATTTCAATATCTTAACAAACCATACAAAATAAAATAAAAACCCACAATTACCCTTTTTCATCTCCAAACAGAAACACTAAAATTTATAAAGAAAAGCAAAACACTTTACTAAAACAACACCAATTCCAAAAACTCAAAAACCCACCAGATAAATCTTACCCTGCGATTAATTAAGAGAATTAAAGCTTGAGTAACATGACACCTAAGCCCCGAAGGCAGCGACCGAGAAGATGATTTGAGAAACTCGGCGAGTTGACTTGGGAACTGGGCAAGTTGCTTGGTGTAGAACGGCGTCACATGAGCCAAAAACATGGCACGATCCCTCAGGTGCTTCGCAATAGCGGGGTCCGCGCAGACGCAGGACGTGAAGCCGACCGCAGCCTGCTGTTGAAAGAGCTCGAGAGCCGAGTTGAATTGACTGTAGAGGAGGCCGAGTTCGGTCTCATAACCTTCCGGGTCGATCTTCATTTTGGATTGCAGCGCCCGTAGGCTCACCTTGTCAGAGCTCCGGCCGGACGTGGATAGTGGGACAGGTTGAGCGGCGGGCATTGTAGGGAATTGGGCTTCGATTTGGGGATCCTGGTCTCTGAAGATGCATAAAAGCCTAACTGAACCCTAAAAATGGAGTCTTCACCACAGAACACATGTGCTGATACGTTTGTACCGTACTACACCAGATCTTTACTCTTCCGTTTGTCTATTGTGTTTATTAAGGTTTGGACCTGAAGCCCATAAAGACAGTCTTTATTAGCATTGTTATCTTTGTGATTTTAGAGGCGGAAGAAGTAAAGCTAGTGACTTCGAACTATCCTGCAATGAACCTGCAACACTAATGCAGTAAAATTCTCAGCCATGAAAAGCAGGCGCCAGTGTTGCTCTCAGGCACCCTTTTGATGGCTTCCACAGTCTTGGCTTAAAACTTTCTTTTCTTGAATTTCTTTAGTAGGTTGGCATTTTGTCATTAACTACTAATATTTGGTTATTCATGTTGACTGTTGCTTTGTTATGTTCCTTTCCCAGTTGAATGTTCCTTTTTAATTACGTTGGTATTGGTTGGAAGAGAGGAAGAGACTTTTCCTATGTAGTCTTCTTGATTTATTGATAACGGATTACAAAGGAGTTGGATTTTCCAGCACATTTTTTTTAAAAAAATGTGTTTGCACCTATTTTAGTTAGGAAAGTATTCAGAATAATGGAAGTGATCAAGTGAAGTACCCTTATCCAAGTATGTGTTTGCATTGCCCTTCAATTATCTTGCCATAATTTAAATGAAGGCTTAGTTGAGCTACTCTTGTACTTGCTATTGCTTAAAAGTGGATGCCAGCCGAAGAGATATAGGGAGATTTTTGGAGTTAACCGACCTGTTTTCTTTTTTGCAATCTAGAGTTTTCACCTCCTTGGAAGTATACTAATGTCTGGGGCCTTACAACCTTATCAGAGGGAAGAGAAAAACTTTTGTAGGATATTTCATAGTATATTTCTTTAATTTTAAGAGCCAGAAGTTGATTTTGGACCTCAAAAGCAATGGCTGTGCTTCTTATATCTTAACTAAAGTGTTGCTTAAGAATGCTTCAGTATTCCTAGTTTAATTAGTTTAATGAAAATAGATATGAAAAAGTAACATGTTTTAGGAGAACTTCAAAGAGGTATGATGATACTGATTTGCTAAATTGTGGCTGTGTCCAGCTTGAAAATCATTAATATAGGTGCTCCTGCTTTATAAAGAAAATATCTGATGTATTTTGACTGACAAATATCGTCTTTCCACTCACTGGCAGTCTTTCTAAAGCCAAACTGAGTGGTGAAGGGTTAATGTCAAACATGCTTAACAGGAAATGGATGCTGAATATTCCAGTAGTAAAATTCATCAAGTAATGCTTTCTCCATTGCATGGACGACATAGAGATGGACCATTAGGTAACATTTCCTTTAAAACCAACTCTCAACCCTATTTTGGAGATCACATGATGGAGAAAGACAGTGAACATGAATCTTTCTATATTGTGAGGGATGATCTGTTGCATCCTTTGGTAAACGGTAATGAAGCAAGAAAATTAGATGCATTGCTTCCCCTCCTTGTGGATCACTCAGTAACTGATGTGGTGAGATTACGTTGCTTTCGAATACAAAATGGCAATTCATGTCAGAGATATGTGTGTTTACTGCAATGCAGACTTTTCCTTTGATTTACAAAATGTTATTGCCACTCCTTTCTACCATTTGTACATTTGATTTCCATCTGTTTTATGATCTATTCTGATGGGCTAATCAACATCAGAACATAAATTGTTGTTTGCTAAGACAATATGTGCTCTATATTCTTAGAGAAAGCTAGAGTAGAGTATTGTTCCTTGTGCAACAAATTTCAATATAATTTTTTAGGAGTGGACAATTTCATGCTTGATTCATGTTCGACTTAGTTGTTGACCTAAGAATCTTCTTGCTGAACCAAGGTTATAAGTGATACTCAGTTCATGCTTTCTTAGAACTTGCTTCTGTTTTTGTCAGAAGTAATTAATTCCTCTATTTTTAGGGTGTTGAAGACCAAATGACATTCAACTGGGACATTTTCTAGGTTACATGTGGAGGCTGTCAAAGTACACATGCAGCAGCTGTTGGTAAGTCATAATTGCTGCCATAACAGCAGATCAGTTGTCCAAGTTTTTTGTAGCATAGTTGTTTCTCTGTGTTTGCTAAAACAGCCAAGTGCATCCATGCCTAGACTACCTGAGTTGCCTTCTTTTTTTTTCAGCTGTTTCATGTGCAGAGACGGGGCTGAAGTCACATTTGCTTCTCGGGGGGAGCAGCCTGAAGTTCTGACCGGCTATAATCTGATTTCAACTTTATATGGAAATGTAACATATGTTCCAAGACATCCTTATGCCAATAGGGAGAGTATAATTTTAGTGGCAGGAAATACTGGTCATGTTTTATGCTGTGATGATATCCTTGGGACGTTTTCCACAAACCAAACATCTACTGTTTTGAGCTTAGGGCAAATGGATGCATGTTCAAGTGTTGAGAGTCATCCAAAGAAGGTACTGATTATCAATGAAGGAGCAGGGTATACTGTAGCATTGCTAGGTGAGTGTAAAATGATGGTTTGGTATAAATCATTCTTTTTGTGTTTGCATGTTGATGATTAAGGAACTTGAATGGATTCTGTTAAAAAAAATAATCGTACATTAAACTTCACCACTGCTTCTGTTGTTGAAATAGTTGCATAGCTCGTTCCTAAATATTAACAATGTATGTGACTTTTTTTTTAATTGATTTAGGATTGCATGTGTGTACTTAATGTTTTAAGAATGCTGTCTTCACATATGTCTCTTACCTTGTTGGGATAGCAGGGCAGAGAATCAAATTAGTGGTTCTTGTAAGGGGTTTTTTTTTTTTTTTTTTTTGGTACACAAACCCATGAGAATTCTTAACCTTATCACTGATTTTATTTCTAGTGGATTCTAGTGATGGCTTCTGAAATATGGTTTCTTTTGCATAGGTGTCATTTGCCTGGTAGAATACTTGTGCCAGAATCATTTACTTGGAAAAGAGAGGCGGATAAAATTAGTTGTAGATGCTGGCACTGGTAGTACAGCTGTTGGTTTGGCACTTGGAGCATTATGTTTTGGGTGGGTTCCATTTTCTGTTACACCCTTATGGTTGAACTGACTAGATTTTTGAATGATCATGTTTCTATGCAACACTATAACTTGTGCTGTTGCTCTCATAGGCTCCCATGGAAAGTAATTGCTATCATGCTGGCTGATACAATTGATGCATACAGGCACAAGGTGAAACACATAATTTCTGATTTCAGGACACGATTTTGTTTTCATCTTATTGATCATTTCTTAAATGAATTTGACAGTGGAGTTGTTCATTGGGTAGAGCACAACCATAGGAGAAAGTGAGTAATTGCTATCATTTTTGTTCTGTTGCATTACTTTTTTCAGTCAGTGATTAACATGGCCCTCTCTTTCTCACTCTCTCAGATTTGGCAATGTTTTGGAAGGAGAGATAGAAGCATGCCAACGAATTGCGCAGGAATCTGGCATTCTGGTAGATCCTGTGTATACTTTAGCTGGTTTGGAAATGGCAACTCTGCTGAGCAAGGAGGAAAAGGTAGGTGGTGCAAAAGTGGTAATGCTCACACAGGGGGAACTCTTGGTATGTTTAGCTTAGCACAGAGGTATAAAACTTACTTCCATGGCCTCAAAGATAGTTGTCCACTATAAAAGTTGCAGATGCTTAATTTTTTTAGTAGAAATTCAGGAAATTAGTGTAAAAAAATTATCATTCCTGGAATCCAGAGCTAAAAGTGTAGCTCTGTGTGCAATCTAGGGACAAGAATCGTGATATTTTTGCTGAATGGAGTCGCCAGAATTTGAACTCCTGATCTCCTGCATCAAGAAATGCTCGACGATTGTGATATTAGTCCAATAGCGAGGGAACCTTTTCTTCTACATAGCTAGACTCATGGGAAGTAGACAGAAAACAAAGATGAATTCCCATCTAGACTCTTTGCCTACTGTTTAGAGTTGTGATTATTTTTCTTGGGCCTGCCTGAGTATGTTTGAGCCATAGGCTTTCATATCTTATCATGCAAAATCCCATTTCACGTTGGTGAATTGATAAATAATACTATTTGGCTTATGCCTTTAACTGCTAAATTTGAGTATTTGTCCTGTGAAATTGGAATCTTGTAAGAAAACTCCTTTCCCAATATTATCAAGTGTTATTTTTCTCTTGATCACTAGATATTTTTGTTTGTATTCATATTTTATTCATTACCAAGTTCTCTTGCATAGTAGATCTTAGAGTCTGTGTTAATGGTTTAGCACTCCTATAATTTTTGGAGAAATAATTAGAAAAAAAAATTCTTTAATATGAGTTTTCAAAAGTCAAAAATTAATTTAAAAAAAAAAGCTCAATTTTAAAACTTTGTAAATTGTTATTAAATTGAATAGATAATTAAATTGCTTTCACAAATAGTTTAAAAGATCTTAAAACTAATAAATACTGCAGTTTTTCCAAACAATTATAGCTTTTTGCAATGGCAATGCAAAACATGCTCTTAGAATCATTTCCATATATCTTGGATTTGATACAAGCTTATGAACCGAGGGATGGATTTTGGAGATTATTATTATTTTGGAGATTATTATTATTATTATTATTTTGGGTCCATCAACCAAATGGATATTATTGAAGCAAACCAAAAAATATAAGAAGTTCAGAACTAACTACTCATAAACAAGAATTCCTCAGCTGAAAAGGAAACTTTCTTCTGTATTACAAAAAGCACAGTTATTGCGAGCAGCCCATGAAAAAAATAAACTGTTTCTGTAAACATCTCTCTCCTTTAATGATCAAAAGTACTTTTACTACAAGCCTTTATGGAAATTCAACTTCTCTTTACCAATTAAAAATAAAAATAAGGCATAATTCTGCACCAAACTGCTGTTGAGAAACTGCAAGTGAAGAAAAGGTGCTCGATATATTCCTGATCATGACCACAAAATTCACGAGGTCGATTGTATAACACCTCACTGAGATACTGTCTTTAGGATGAAGTTTCCCTTGCAAAGCTAACCAGACTATGAAGCAGTGTTTTTATTAAATTGAAAATTGGATCACTAATGAGTTCGGTTAGTTTTTGATTAGTTTCAAAAATTTTTATTTTTAATTATTATAAATATATTTCTATTTTTAATTTTTTAGAGATATTTTAATGATATTTTTAAAATTGTATTTATTATTGAATTTAGTGAACTAAATCAATTCAATTGATTGAACCGATTGAAAATCAATTGACTAGTTCACTGACAGATCCAATTTTAAAAATACTATTATGAAGCAATGTATTTATTGTCTCTCTTATTATTTTTTTTTTATCAATTAGGTTTTAATTGAGATTCAAATTTAAGATCTCACAACTCTAAAAATAATTTTAGTATTATTAAATAATGAGTTGATTAGTATCTATCTCTTTCTAAAATTTCCTAGGCATTTAGAAGATTATTCTGAACAAATTTAGGTGATTTCTTTTATTTTTCGTTAAGTAGAACGTGATAACTATGTCCTTGTGAGTTGCTTTTGTAAAATCTAGCGAATGAGTAAGCAATCAACCGAGTTTAACTCAATGACTTTGATTTTTCCTTTTCCCTCTTAACTGTGATAGATGACATCAACAAGCCTTAGATCATATTTTTCCTCTTTTTCCCTCGCTACGTCTTATAAAAATTTCTAAGATTTTGAGCTTTTTGAACTATTATCAACAAAATCTTATCAATGGTAGTCTTCTTACTATTAGATTTAATAGATATTATGATAGATTTCTCTTTTTATCAAATTTTTATATATTTTTTAAAAGAAAATAAGTAAGTTTTTTGATGTATAACTAGATCTATAGTTTTAAATTATTTGCAATTTATTCTATTTTTTTTATTTTGTTTGTGTTTTTTTTTTGTTATAATAGTTTGCATATCTGCATTTCTGACTTCGTGGATTTTGCATTTTTAATTTTGATGGATTTTTTTTTTATATGAATCCTCTTTCATGGCAATATGAATGTATCTAATATTTGAATTCTTCTTATATGAAAATTTAGTATTTTTAGTGGGTAATTTGTTATTTTTTTTTCAATCATTATTTTTTTTTCAATCATACTCATTCAAATGACATAAAAGTCAATATATGATCGAAGTAACCAGAAAAAACATGATTAGATTAACTACAAAGTAGCATGTGTTTACTGAACTATAAATTATCAAGCTCTATCAAAACCATTAGAGATTTTTTTTTTAAAAAAAAAACTACTATAGATATATTGTTATATTCTTTGATTATACTAATTTATCTATTTGTATTAAGTTGTACTTTTAATATATGTGTTGTAAAAGGTGTTTCTCTTTTGTATTCAATTGAGAAAATATACATGGATATATATATAAGACATGTCAGCTAAACTAGGAAAGAATCTCAAAATCCCTATGATCAAGCTACTCCTACAATTTAGGCTATTATATAGATATTATAACACTCCCTTGGAGCATAGATGTCAATCATGCCCAGCTTGTTACATATGTAAGATACTTAATTCTCATTAAGAGCTTTTGTAAAAATATCCTCTAATTGTTCTCATGTCTTCACATATGCTGTAGAACTCAGGTTTTATTGTATTTTTTTTCACAAATAAAATGACAATCTATTTCAATGTATTTAATTCATTCATGAAATACTCGATTTGAGACAATATGAATAGTTATTTGATTGTCACATCATAGCTTTATTGGAATTGACACATTAACAGCAACCTCAATTAGGAATTGCGAAATCCACATAACTTTTCATATAGATTGAGCCATCGCTCTATAATCTAATTTTGCACTAGACTGCGAGACAACACTTTGCTTTTTACTTTTCCATGAAATCATGTTCCCAACAACAAAAACACAATAACCAGTAGTAAACCTTGGCCAATCTTGGATCTTGCCTAATATGCATCTGAAAAACACTTAATACTATTGAGGTCATGATTCCAATATAGAATCCCTTATCTAGAAGCTCCCTTCAAATAACATAGGATTTGTTCCAGGGGTTGCCCAATGTTGAACTGTCAAGGATGACATAAATTAACTCACAACATTGACTGAATAAGCGATATCAAGACGAGTCACTGTGAAATAGTTTAGTTTTCCAACCAATCTTCTATATCATTCAAGATCATCAAAAGCATTTCATTGTTTTGAAGTTGTTGATTTGGAAGCATAAGAGTATTGCATGGTTTCGCTCCCAACTTGTCAGTCTCTGTCAACAAGTCCAAAGTATACTTTCTTAGAGAAAAGAAGATGCCCTTTCTATTCTACGAGACCTTAATACTCAGAAAATACCTTAGTGTCCTCGAATCTTTGGTATTAAATTGGCTCTACTAGAAGGATTTCAAGGATGAAATTCCTTGAGTATCACTGCTCATGATGACAATATCATCTACATACATAACAAGTAGAATAATGTCAAATGTAGACTACTTGTAGAATACTATATGATCAAACTTGCTTTTACTTAGTCAAAACCTTTCTATTGCTTGGCTGAATTTTCCAAACTAGGCACAGGGACTTTGTTTCAACCCATATAATGATTTTTAAAAATGACAAACCATCCCAAACTCCCCCTAAGCAACAAACCTAAATGATTACTCTGTATATACTTCCTCTTAAAGATCCTTATGTAAGAAGGCATTTTTGACATCAAGCTGGTGAAAAGGCCAATCATATGTTGTGGCAAAAGAAAGGAATAACATGACAGAGGTCAATTTGGCCACTAGAGATAAGGCGTCAAAATAATCCACACCATATGATCTTGCATAGCCTTTAGCTACTAGGCGAGCTTTCAGATGTGTTACTGTGCTGTTAGAATTAAATTATACAGTAAATACCTATTTACATCTAACAGTTGTCTTACCAACCAGTAAGTTTACAAGATCCTAAGTACTATTGGTAGTTAAAGCATTCATTTCATCTATCATAGCATCATGCCAGCCAGGATGGGATAAGGCTTGGTGAACAAATCCAAGAAATGTTATAGAATCAAAAGATGCAACAAAAGAACACGAAGTAAAAGACAAATGATTATAGGTAACAAAAGAGAATAGAGGGTAAGTACATTGATGTTTACCTTTTCAAAAAGCAATAAGTTGATCCAGGTCATTGGACTATGGATCTGATGACGAAAGGGGAATTGGTGCTGGATCGATCACAAGAGGCTGAGGCAGTCGAGAATAGACTTAAGTAATACGTGACTTCAATTGAGGAGGTAGAAGGGACTGTGGGATAGAGACAGGACATGTGACATGATAGACAAGTAGATAATCATTCTCTTAGTGATCCACAAGAGTAGATGTGACAAGAAAGAAAGAAAGGTGTTCATATCGGCTAGCATAAGATATCAATTCAAAAGAGGAGAATAATACCTATACCCTTTTTAAAGACGAGAATAACCCAAAAAAATACATTTAAGATTTAGGGTCCAATTTGAAAACCTGCGGATGAGTATCACAAATAAAACAAGTACATCCAAATATACAAGGTTCAACAGGAAGCATAAACTTATCTAGAAGAAAATTTTATACATAGTCTGACCATGAACAATAGCATAGGGCATGCGATTAATCAAAAAGCAAGTTGTAGACATGACATCAGCCCAAAACTATTTGGGAACATGCATTTGAAATAAAAGGGCCCTAGCTATTGCAAGAAGATGTCTTTTTTTTTTTTTTTTTTCTCTCTACCACCTTATTTTGAGATGGAGTGTCAACACATGATGATTCATGAAGAATCTCATTGAGTCATATAAGTCTGAAAAGAATCCAAAAAATATTTTTTGGCATTATCACTCTTCAATTTTTTTATAAATTGATTAAATTGAGTATGAATTTTAGCACACAAAGATTGAAAATGTGAAAATAACTCAGAACGAGATTTCATAAAATAAAGCCAAGTCATACAAGAAAAATCATCCACAAACATGACATAATATCTAAAATTAGTCTTAGAAACGACAAGACTTGGTCCCCAAACATCGGAATGCACTAATTCAAAGGCTTGATTTGCCCTTTTATTGACTCAAGGACTAGAAGACACACAATGGTGTTTGGTAAACTAACACGACTCACAATCTAAAGACGATAAATCATGCAAATAAGGGCATAATTGGTTTAACAAAGGTAAAAATGGTTATCCCAATTGAAAGTGGGATTCAAAAGGGGAGACAATATTGGAACAGGTAAGAGACCTAGGTATTAAAGTATCTAAGATGTACAGACCTCTTGATTCGTGTCCTTTACCAATAATTCTCTTCATCAAAAATCATTAAAAAGACAATAATTAGGAAAAAAAAAAAAAAAGACCAAACATCGAAGAAAATGAGTTATTTAGCTAACATACAATAATTTAAAGGAAAATCCTAGCAAACTTAATACATGAGATAAGGAAATTAGTAGCGTGAAATCAATAGTGCGAGAGCCAAGAACAAATTAGGTGGAACCATCTGCTAAGGCCACAAAAGACGCTGAGGGGTGTGATTTAAAAGTGGAAAAGAGATTAGGATTACCTATCATATGATCTGTGGCACTAGAATCAATCTCCCACTAAGAAGAAGAAGAAAAAAGACAGACATTGGTGTTATCTGACTCAGCACTAGCGATGACAGACTGATATAGATTCTTTAATGGTTTTTGGTATTGGAGAAACTGTGCATGCTCATCTGTAGAGATTGTGATAGTTTGAATGAAAGATGGAGTAATACTCATAGCTAGAACATAAGCGAATGGAGATCTATAAGACATCTAATTTTTCTTGTGTAATTTTTGACAAGTTCATTTAGTGTGACCAGGTTCATGAAAATAAAAGCAGACTACTTCCCCTATATTTCAACTGTTGTCAACTCAATTACTAGTGTCTCTGCCTTGTCTAAAACCCTAAATATAAGATCAATTAGTAGTGCCCCTATGATGACTAACAAGTGCACTAGAATGTTATATAGGAGAGACAAAGTACTCTGGTAATACCTCTTTTAAAGAAGAAATCTTAGCATTGGCCAGGATCTGGGATTTAGCAGTTTTGAATTGGGAATCAAGACCAGCAAGGAAACTTATGACCGCCATTTGCTCACTTTGAGTTTGCTAGACTTTGATGTCAGTACTAAAGGGTAACAAGGCATTCAACTCCTTATAAGTGTGTTTAAAATTCATGAAATAAGCCTGAAGGGATTGATCCTATTGTTTAGCTCGATAAAACCCTTTGTATACATTATAGACACGAGAGAGATTTTCTTTACCAGAATACGGAAAAGATAAATACTTTATTAATTCTTTCATATATTCACAGTGAGTGACAAAACCAACAATCTCAGCGGTAATAGAGTTGCAAATTTGTAATAATAATTAAGAATCATCTCTCAGCCATTCAGTATGAGTGTCATTATTAGGTGGAATCTCAATTAAATGAATGTCGTTAGAAATACTACGAAGATAGGGGCGATTAGTCTTGCACCAGTCTAAATAATTAGAGTCATCTAACTTTTGTTTAGTAATTTTGGATAGGACAAGAATAACACTAGATACAACCAAATTCTTTTGTTCAGCCATCACAATAGTCATCAAACAAACTCAAACAAACAAACCCAATAGTCAATAAGTACTCCAAAAGAGGCAACACAACAGATGGAACTCGAAAAATATAGCAAACACAAAATCAACAACGTGCTCAGAAGGAGGAGGCAACTCCGAGAAAGGCGACAGGAGACAGCGTAGTGGCTGGTTAGAGCATCATGCACCAACGCATGTGGAACGAGGCATATCTGTTAGGCGTGTGAGGGTCACATGCAAGGTTTTTGGTGGTCGGACTTGGTAGAGAGGTCGATCTGTAGGTCGCGACTCTCCCAGGGTTGGCGGTGAAGTCTGTTGGTGACCCGAAGTGACTAACCCAAACACTGAATCGGGTTTTGCTCAATGGGCAAATAAAAAAGAACCTTTGCTCACTTGGGCATAGAAGAAAATCCGAATAATTTTTTTTTTCTAAAGAGACTCTGATTCCATGTTGTAAAAGGTATTTTTCTCTTATAATCAATTGAGAAAATATATATAGATATATATACAAGACCAGTGAAATAAACTAGGAAAGAATCAATTTAGGAAAGAATCTTAAAATCCCTATGATCAAGCTACTCCTACAATTTAGGCTATGATACAAATATTGTAGCAATATGAATGAGGATTCATATTTTTTCTTACAAAAAAAAATAAGCCTTTGATCATTAATATTGAAATTGTTTTAATAATAGCTTTTTTCTTTTCTTTTCATCAATAATCAATTCTAGTTAAATTCACATATTCAACAACATGCCTAACTATATTATGAATTTAATGTTTTAATTAATGCATATATTTTATTAGTTATACAAAGATTTTATTCAAAGAAATGAGTCTAGTAATATAAAAATGACTAATGATTTACATGTTTTATATTTAAATTTAATTAATCTATCATTTAGCAATAATTTTAATGCATATTATTATATTTTTAAAATTTTACAATATTAAACTTTCATTTTATTATTCAAATTTATATACTTTCTTCTCAATTTTAAGTTGGAAAAATAATTTTAACAACCTTAGCCTCAATCTATTTCATTTAATATTAATATAAATTTACCAGAATTGATTAAGTCAGCACATGAAATGCGCTTTTAAAATAATTGAAAAAAACAATTATTTTTTGAATGAAGTGTAAACTTACTTGATTATATACCAGAAAACATATAATATCAACATGAAGATTGCAGAGTGTTGAAAAGTTATGGGGGTTAGCAGTTTTAGCAGCTGAAGCACAAACGCTCCACTTGATTGTGTTTGATAATGTTGATGACTGATGAATCTGTTGGTGACAGTAAAAATCTAGGAAGAAGGAAAACATTACATTGGCAGCTTCACCAGAAATATTTTATATGTTTGAACATTCTTGGTGGCAGTGTTAATCTCAAATTAAATAAGCATATTGGGAATAAACAAAGCACACAAACCATTCTGTCCAAACCCAACACCAAAATCGATTCGCCACACTGAGATGTCTTTCTTCTTCTAAAATGGCTTGTAATAAAATAATAATATGAGCAGCAGCAATTTTGGGTTTGGCTTGTGATGATAATAATAATAATACTTTGGCAGTGTTAATTAGGTCCAAAAACAATGATTAAAGAAAAGGAGGGAGCAGATTTCATGGTAACAAGGGGAGCAATTGAGTATGGTCCCATGGAAAATTTTGTCTGTGCATGAGAGCATGACTAGGTTTCTTTCTTTTCATCTGCCTTTCTAATAATATATATACATATATATATAACAACACAACAGCAATCAATTAATCCTTTTGCATATCAAAGAATGAACTTATCCAATCATTTCACGATTATGCTTCTCTCCACAGTACCATCCATCCATACCTTTTATCTTTAGGAAAAAAAAAAAAATAACAGGCACAAATCAATATCATGCTTCTGTTATGTATTTTCTTTTTATTCCTGAGAACCGCTACACTACAAGAAATTTCACAAAATTGTCATTGCATGATTTTATGAAATGGAATCCACATTTTAACCAGGCCTATCGCTAGAGACAATGTTTCTAAAACCGGATTGAAAATCGAGTTGGTTGGTTTTTAGTTTAGTCAATTTGATCGATCTGATTCAATTAATCAATTTTTTTATTTGTTTAGAAATATATAAAAATAATACTTAAAAATATTTAAAAAATTAAAAACTAAAATATGATAAAGTAGTAAAAATGTTTTAATATTTAAATTTTGAGTCAAATAATGTAATTTAAAAACTAAATTTTTAATTTTTTCACAAAATAATGTAATTATAGATTGAATCGGTTTGATCTGATTTTTTTGTCAATTTTTTTACTGACTTTAGATATTGAATTGTACCATACAATTGGCCAATTTTTATTATTATTAATCTAATTAGTCAGTCTAATATGATTCTAAAAATATTAATTATAGATGATAGATGGATTTGGTCAAACAAGATCATGCTGATTAATTTTAAACTAAGTATTTTAACTTATATATATTTGTAAATGGGTTCGGATTATATTATTATGAGTGCAAAATGAATTTGATCGGTTAAGCTACTGGATGAGTTATTGAGTCAAAGTAAAAATAAAAATAAAATTTCAGTCATTTTTTAAAATTTATATTGAATCACTTGTAATTTTATATCAAATCAAGTCAATCTCAAGTTTTATCATTTTAAATTTCTTTTAATTTCAGATCATATTGAGTTATTTTTAAAATGATTTCAGTTGAACAAAATTACTATATTCACTTATCATATTTAGTCAAGAGTTATGACTTTATAGAAGGGTAAAAACTTATTTATATTGAAAATATATCAACACATAAAGTAATTACCTATAATGTAATACTTCTTATATATATATATATATGAAAAATGAAACACTAAAGTCTGATTCAATTTGTTTACGAATACAATCTAGTCATTGGCCCCAAATTAAGAAAATAAAATTTTCGTACTCAAATAAATGAAATCTTTTTATAAAAATTTTAAATTATTATTTTATTTTATAAAATTAAATTGAAACTATATATATATTCAATTCTTTAATTCAATTTTTAATCAAATCAATTTAAGATCGATATGATTTTCAGTCTGATTATTAATAAAGAACTTCTAGTATTCATAAAAAATTTTAGATTTAGTTTTTATTCAATCTTCAAAAAAATGTTCATTTATTTTTTATGTAATATTAATATTAATTAAATTTCTTAATTTAGTTCAATTACTTTGAAAATTATGTGCAATTCTATTTAGCAGTAATGTGTTAAAAATTAAACTAGATTGATTGATTTTGACAAGTAAAATTAAAAATTAGATCAATATTTTTATATTTTAAAATTATTTTTAAAATCTTACTCATTAGTTAATATTTTTTAAATCTTATTCATTAATTAATCAATCGAATTGAACTAATTAAATCAATCAAATAAAAAATTTCACCAATCAATTGATTCACAGCTGGATCCGGTTTCAGAAACATTGCTCAGCAGCACTACTTCTAACTTTCAACAGATAAAACTGTTTGTACAATATGCAATTATATGCTCCACCAAACTTTTTACAAATGGCTGTTAAAAAAAAAAAAAAAAACTTTTTAGAAATGTGGGGCTAATCTGAGGCACAACATATGGAATGTTTTATGGCTAAAAGATCTTATTTTTATCATTAGTTGTGGGGAAAATTTTTTACCAGAAATCAAATCCACCAAAATCGATTTATGAGACCAAATTTGATCAAATATTATATATATATATACACACACCTTACATATAAATTTATATAATATTAATTGTATATAATTTTTAGAATATATAATATTATATATTAATTTATTTTTATAATAAAAAAATATATTATATATGTTTTGATTAATCAGCTCATTGAATTATTTTGTAATAATTAAATTAATAGTTTTATATTTTTATTTTAAAAAAAATTTGAAAGCAAAATTGAAGAGTGGATTTAAAATGATGAAAGGGTTGGGTTAAGGTTGACCCTACCAGATATAGTAAGCTCCTTTGGGTAGAAAGGTAAGTTGGTGGTGGGGAAGAAAAGCAAACATCCCTTTCAGATGCTTTTTGTGCACTGAAAAGAGTGAATGAGAAATAGCAGTAGCAGTAGCAGTAGTTGCCCATGAGCTCATGTGGAGGAAATGGGGGACATAGGAAGTTAGCAACACAAGCTAAGAGGAGAGCCTAACTTGTAAATTATTAAGCTATAGAACATGACCATATTACAAATTACTGTTACTTGTTAATTCCATTAATTTAGAACATTCATAACCTAATGCAATTTAATAATTTCAAAGTTCTAGTAGCTTTTACTTGTCCACACTTGCAATCTTGGTTCTTTATTTGCTTTTTTTTCTCCCCCAAAATAATGATATTTGAATCGATTATTGATAACAAAAATATTCTAAATTAATGTGGATGTGTGTCTTTAAGATTTTTCAAAAAAATTTACTCTCAATTGACTTGAAAATATCCTTTAAAAAATGATTAACTTACTGTAGAAAGTTAGAGTCAATAATTGGTAGTTTTCCACCATTAATTACTAAAGGAAGATTGTGCTCGACCCAAATTAGTTCCAAGTTTTTTATGTATGGATTTAACTTGGGTTTAATTTTTTTTTTAAAAAAAAAGTCTTTTCAGCTGTCAAGTCTGTTCAATTCTCTTTCTTTCTCAATATTTTTTTTGAAAAATAAATTATATCCATTTGAACAAAAATATAAATACAAACGAGTAAATATTTATCAACGAGTCTTTATTTTCATAAAAATAGAATTTATTTTGAAATTATGAGATATTAAATATAACTCCTCAAGAAGAACCTAATTAAAAATAATAAATATTTTTTCAGTCTAAATCAGCCTCAAATAAGATTAAATTCCAACTTTAAGTTTTCACTTTTTCTTTTCTTTTTTTTTTTTATTTGAAAGAGAAAGAATCTAAACTTTGATCTTTATTTAAAAAATAAAAATATTCAATAAGTAATATTTTGATAAAATGTAATAAAATAAATTTAAATTTAATAATTTATTAGCTTTATATTTAATTGCATGCTATCGAATATTATATAAATTCGCATGTACAAATTTAACTGCTTTAAAATACTTATTGACGACAATAATTGCTAGAAGATTGTGGACCATCGCATCACATTCGGCCGTTGCCGAACATTAAAACTTCTCTCTAGAGAGAGAGAGAGATTGTTAAAATGTATCATTTTCGTCCATGGGGACTTTTGGGACCTATCCAGATTGTTATATTTGTGTATAACATGCTGCAGACTTTGTTCATATAATTGTGGCATCCAACAATGCTTTTTTTCCCATTTTAATTTTTTCTCCAAGCATAGATTGCAATTCTAGATTCATGTTATGCAAGGTGACTAACTACTATTGTAATCAAGTTAGTATCAAAATCAATATTTTTAAAATCA
>CATIWR010237499.1:0-13322 GCA_949677035.1 Omphalea diandra | reverse complement strand
GGTTGTCAAAATCAAAAAGGGGGAGATTGTTAGACTAGGATGATTAATCCTAAGTTTAGAACCTCTTTTGATCTTGACAAAGTAGATTGATCATCACTAATATTTCAAATAAGTGTTGATTTTGTAGAAATGAATCAATCCCTCAAGAAGAAATGAAAAAAGTTGATAAACTCCAAAGTGACATGTAAATCGCAACCGCAATCTAGGATTCACAACCGCGACACATGTTAAGACATGCTGAAATTCAAGCAGGCAAAATTGCGGAGCCATTCTCGGCCGCGATCGATGGAAAAGAAGAAGTCATTTTGTGACAGATGAATTCGCAGTGCAAGTCACATCTTAGTCGTGACCGCGAATTTTAAAGTAACTCAAGAGGGAAGCAAGTCCACAACCATAACTTGACAAGTGTCCCAGAAGACTGTTGGAAGTCAAAATTCGCGGAGGCATCTTGCTGGTAGCGACCGCGAATCCTGTGAAAGAAATATGATTTCTTTGGCAGATAAATTCGTGTCCTCTGTTGCGTCCTGTGCAAGAAAACTCGTGACTGCGACTTTTGAAAGTAGGTAAAAGACAACGACTATATTTTCCTAGTGAACTAATAAGAAGCTGTCACGTGGACTAACCGTTAGACACAAATGGGGTTTCCCTTAAAGAATTTGGATTTTGCGACCACGAAAGGCAGTAGCGACCGTGATTTCATCCTAACAAGCATTTAATGCAAAATTTGTTAAGCATGTCTCAAAGATTTGATGAGCTATGATCTGCAACGTCTCTTTGGTAAAGTTTGGCTATAAATACTCCACCAAACAACCATAAATAAGGTTGCCAAGGAATTTATTACAAGTGATTAAAGCTTTTTATCCTTGCTACTCATTTTCTTCATCTTCTTTATGAAATTGTGATTGTTAGGCGTGAGCATTAAACACCAAGTTGTAAGGTTTTGTGTTAGCCTGTAAAAACACTTCTAGAAAGGTTTAAGTGTGAGTCTATTGAAACACTTGAGTGAGGTTTTGTGTTAGCCTAGAAAACACATTATTGTAAGGTTATGTGCTAGCCATCAAAACACAAGTTGTATAAGTTGGGTGTGAGCTTGAAAACACCATTGAGATAGTGAAATACCCAATTGATTAATTGGGGAGTGGACGTAGGGTCAATTATACCCGAACCACTATAAATTGATTGTCTCTCTTCTACTCTTTCTTCTCCATCTATCTTTGTTCTTGAAATTTTTATTCACCAATTCAACCCCCCTTCTTGGTGCCTAAGGACAACAAAGGCAAGTCTAAATAATTCAAGTTCAAATATAGTAGTTTTAAATATGGTAGCTCTAAATATGGCAAGTCCAAATAAGGCAAATTCAAATATGCAACTCTAAATATGATAAGTTTTAAAGCTCTTATGCTGTCTTCCTCCTTTTGAAATATATCTCCTTGTTGGATCCTTTTGTTCTCTATAACTTTAAGCTTACCTCTAACTTGGTTCATATGTTAGCCTACAAGAAGATTCATCCCCTTTATTCAAAAAGATTCTTCCTCAAATCTTAGCCTACAAGAAAACAAAAATCAAGTATAAGTATTAATAAAGATATATCTAAATTTAACTTACCATGCAAATTGCAAGTATCTCCACATGAATCAAATACAAAACCTATGAAACCACCTATAGAAAGGTTAGAACATGCTAAAAAAGTAGAAAAGACCAAAAAACAAAAATAAGGTAACTAAAAGAAGCTCTAGAAAACATTTTCCATATAATATGGAGAAATACTAAAACATCAATTTTCTTTAAAATAAAAAAACTAAAAGATCTAGGTTCATCAAAACAAGATTTAGAAATCAAATAAGAGCATGAAAAATAATAATTTTTGAAATCAAAAGAAAACTTTCTTCCTAACCAACACCTAAAATAGAAAGAAGAATAAAACAATGGTTTATAAATATTAAAACAAGAAGAAGAACATTTAGAAAGGTAGAATTTTGAAAAAAATAATTAAGTTCTTTTTAAAAAAACACACTTCTAGAATGAAATGAAGACCTGTAAAAACATGTATTACAAGAAGTCAAACTCCTAGAATTAAAAAAAGATAAGCTAAAATATAATTTAAAAGGAAACAAACGTTTAAAACAAAAAGAGTTCTTCGAAACAAATAAACATGAAGAAACCCATTTATCACTAAAGAGAAAGGATTAAAAATGTTAAAACATGAATAAGAAGAACTATCTGTTGAAAACAAAAAGAAAAACATGAAAAAACAATTTAAAGAAAATGAAGAAATGCTAGAGAAGGTGAAAAATGTTTACAATAAAAGAAATCCTTTAAAAAGCAAACACAAGTATTTAAAGAAGAAAACAAATTAGAAACTTAAAAATTATGCTTAAAACAAAAAGAATTATGCCTAGAATACATAAAACAAGCACAAACATCTAAACACAATGCAAACAAGCCTAGCTGGCCCATTGAAGAAAATGTTTGGAGCATGGAACTTAAAGCCCAAAGTTGGTGCTTGGAGCAAATTAGATGATGCTTGGAACTTAGACTTTAAATGGAGCAATTAGCTTGGCCCAATGGAGTCCAACATGAAGAGGCAACAAATGCCCAAAGCATTTGACCAAAGCAAAATTAAAGAGTCCAAAATGTGTTCTTAAGGAGATAATGGCCACAACAAAGCTAAAAGTCAAAGATATGACCAAATTTGTTTAGTTGACATTGTCTTCCTATTATATTTAGGATTACTTTTTATTGACTAAATTCTTCTTCTCCTTTTTGGATTAGGATTTCTTTATTAGTCTCTTATGTTTGTAAGCAACTAAGAATATTTTCATTAGATATTACCTTGTAAACATAGAATACCATGTGAACCAATCATAAGGCCTTCTTTTATTGCTTAAGTCATTAGGAAACCTTATTTAACATGTTTTTATCTGGCAAAAACTCTTATGGCTGAATTAACACTTAGGAATTTAGGGTTTTGCTTCTTTATTTCATTAGTTATGGTTTCAACTATGTAAAGCTTTATATATGCCTTATATTCTTCTAAGCAATAAAAAGTAGATGATTATTATTTTGGCTTGATTGTTGTGTGAGATTTTCTTCTCTTTCTTGAGTTCTTGATAGAACTTGGTAAAGTTGTTAGGTGGATTTCTTAACAACTTTAGATTTAATTCTAGGCTTAAATTAGCTTTAGTTAATTTATGTTGAGAATCGACAACCTTTAAATCTTTATAATCAAATTGCTAGAAGCATGTTTTCTAAAGGTTTAATTGGGGTTGAGAGTTCTTTAAGCTTGATTCTTGAAATCATCTTTGGCAATTCAATTAAAGCATAGAGCTTAGGAATTCAATCATCCCTTGCACGTGTCATCTGGTATCAGAGCTTAAAGTTTCAATTATCAAGTATCCCTTTGTGATCTTGTTCATTATATTTGCATATTATTTTTCTTCATCTCTTCAATTCAGCCTCATCTTAGTCATTGTGTTCAAATTTGTTTATTCACTTTGTCTTGCATCAAATCTATTTGTTTCATCTTATTTAAGTGTTAGTTCATCATTAAATTCTGGTCCAAGTGATTTTGCATCATCAAAAATCAAAAAAATTCCAAAATTACGATTTACATGCTTGTTCATCCAAATTCAGATCCAATAACTCTTTTGTGTTCCAATATGTTTTCTTTCACTTTCAATCATTAAATTAGATTGTTTTATCATCTCATATCAAATTTCATCAAAATATTACATAAAAATCTCATACTATTGCAAATTTCCATAAATTAAGGAATTTAGCGAAACCAGCTTGTTTTCTTGTTCTAGTTAGATTTCTTTGTTTCTTTCAATTCAAATTCATTTTTCTTTGCGAATTAACCTTTTTTTGTGTCCCCAATTGTAGATATGAAGTGCCAATTTCAAGAAAATTATTTGAAATTTGAAAGTTTGTCAAAATTTCCTTAAATTATGGAAACTTGATTTTTAGCTTGTATCTTGCAATTCCTTATCTTTTTTTTAAGTCCAATTTGTTTCTTTCTATTGCTGATCATCTTTGTGGTGTTTCTTAGTGTCTAGGGCTGAACTTTTTGACAAAATTTAACAAAGAGCAAAATTACCAGAATGTCCCTATTCATCCAATTTGGCTTAAACTAGTTCAATTATATTGTTTTTGTGTTTTCTTTGTTTCAATTCTATAATGTAGCTTCTAAGTTTTATAAAAATAAAGAAAGAAAGACATCAATTAAAAAAGAAAGAAAGGCGTCAAAGAAAAAAAGAAGGATGTAAAAGAAGAAAAAACAAAAGAAAAGAAAAAAAGAAAAAAGTTATAATTGCATGTAACCTGGTTTGAAACCAAATTCGGCCCATGCTTTATTTTTCACCAATTTTTGAGTTTAAAACACCAATTTACAATTTCTAACTCCTTTTCAATCTTGAAATTAGAAATTGATCTTTATTTTTGCTAACCTTGTTTCTTTCTTCCTATTGGTTCTTAATTCAATTTCTTTGTTATATAGAGTCATTATAACTTTTGAATTGCTTGTTAGCTAAGTAATCAAGAATTCATTTGGAATTAGTAACTTTAGTTCTTAAAGAACTTAAAGAAAATAACCAGGAGATGTATAAGCCAGAATGAGTGAGATCATAAGAGGGAAAAAACCTTATTGTGTGAAACATAAAGAGAGTGACATCTTTTGAGTGTAAACACATAAGGGAGTGATTTTATGAGGATTTTTCTATTATTTACTAATCATGACAGATCTTAATGGTGATATGGAGTGGAAGCACTTCATGAAAGCCATGTAAGAAAAGATGGAGTTATTAATGGGTAAGGTGGAAATGATAGAAACTATCCAACACCTCAAACGTTAGCAAAACTAATGTGTTGCAATCTAGGCATGGTAGACTTGTGCATGCAGATGATGGTGATTCTATGAAGGATAGCTTTCCATAACAAAATAAGCAAGATGACAATTTGGGTAGCATAAAGATGAAAATACCTACTTTTCATGGTAAAAATGATCCAAAAGCTTATTTAGCATGCGAAAATAAGATAAATTTTATTTTTGAGTGCCACAACTATAATGAGTGTTGGTCATTAAGCACTAAGAAAAGAGGGTTGAATTGGTGAAAAATTTTAAAATTGGAGGGGAGATAATAAAAGATGGATATAAAAAGAGTGGGAGAAGAGATGGAGACATAATATTTTATAGTGGTTCAGGTATTAATTAACCTTACATCCACCCCCCCAATTCGTTACAATTGGGTATTCTACTAACACTAAATATTGTTTTCAAGCTCATACCAAACTTGTATACTTTATATTTTATGGCTCACACATAACCTTACAACTTATGTTTTAAGGCTCACACAAAAACCATACAAGTGTTTTCCTATAAGGCTAACACTTAACCTATTACAAGAGTTTTACATTAGGTTAACTCTCAAACCCAATTACAATGGCGTTTAATGCTTACACCCAATAATATCAACTCATATACAAAGAATTAAAGGTTGAGAAATGAAATTAAAAGAGTTTGGCTATATTTAATGTTATTTTCTTTCATTCATACTTGTTTGGTGGAGTATTTATAGGTAATAACTGCTAAAGAGATGTTATATAGAAATTATGTCTAAATCTCCAAAACATGGTAGGTAAATCTTGCATTAAATGATTGTCAGACACATTTCGCAGTCGTGACTAGTTATTTGCATGTGTAATTTCTCTTATTGCACCAAATTTACTAAAATCGCGGTAGAAAATCCCATTTGTATCTAATAGCTAGTCCATATGGCATGCTATCATTATTCTTCTAAGAAAAGTAGTCGTTGTGTCCTTCCAACTAAACAAAGTCATGGTCGTGAGTTATTTTTGTTTTGGACACGATTGGCACTATGAATCCATTTGTTTGAGAAGGAGAAGTTGCTTCAATATGTCACAATTTTTAAGACTATTTCACCCTCACAAATTTTGATATGCTAACGGTTATCGTGGACACTTGGCAAGCTTTGGTTATGGATTAGTTCCCTTTAGGCAACTTCAAAAGTCGTGGTCGCGATCATGGAAGCGATGGTCACCACGAATTTAGCTATTTAAACTTCATAGTTTTCTTGGTAATGTTGCAACTACAATTCACTCTGTGAATTAGATGAACTAAAATCATCGATTCCTCAAGATAGCAATTACGAAATAGAGATTCTTGACCATGAATTAGGATGCCTTTCACAATGCTTAAGACTTAGATTCTCATTCAACTTTCAATGCAAACCTATCTTAAAAACTGCAAAACCAACACTTAAAATTGATGTTAGTGTCACAACCATTTTCATTTACAAATCATGACATTCAAGTCCAAAATTACATGTGCATAAAGTTTGATTAATCGCACATACACAATCCAATGTATATTTAATATACATATATGTTAATAAATGTTCAAGGCTAGTGACCATAAACTGGATCCTATCTATATGTACATGACACAAGGAGAGAGTTGGAATTCAGTTGATGACCTATGCTCCATGTGTCTATGTGAAAAACTCTATGCATCAAAGTATCCAAACCTTATGCTTCAATATCTGAAAAACATAATTGTGATTTGGCAAGTCGTGACTCAATAAATAAAAATAATAATCAACTTCTTATTACATAACCAACAATTAAATATCTTCATGATACATTACAAGTATAAGAGTTGACTATGTAAGTGCAAATGCAATAGATTGTTTTTTGTTGTGACCATGTAAGGGAAAAATTGCTCTCGAAATTTCATACGATTCAAGTGACATTTGATTTTGCCAGTCAACATATAACAAGTGAATCATTTGATCAATAACATGTGCCAATATGACATATTGGTCCCTTTTCTAAGTGATTCGCAAGTGTTTGACAAGCCGATCACAACATCCTTTTAGTTCTATATGCAAGTGTTCATTCACAATGGTATACCAAGTAATCATTAAGAGTATATAATTCTCACTTGACTTGTATGCACATGAAAAATATCACAATTCAATCACATATACATGTAATCATTTTGAAGCGACCGACCTTTATGGTGGGTTTGGTCATCTCTCTTGGGGTTCCTAAAAGTGTTGAAATCCTAGAATTTGATACATACATGGTTATAATTATGTCAAAATGATTATGAATGCTTGGTATGCTACTATGACATGTTTCATGTAAGTGGACCTAGTGTTTATGCATATTTTCCTTTTATGGTAGCCTGACCTTGCCGTCTAACTATAATTACTTTTATTATACTTATTCAAATGACTTGATTCTTATTTTCAAACAAAATAAACACATAATGATATAACATAGTCAAATTTCAGGTTAATATATGACATAAAAAATTTTGTGAATTTTTGAATTTTGCCCTGTCTCAATGTCATCTTAGTCTGAGTAAGTCTTACAATCTTGTGTATATTTCAAATTGTACATATCCAATTGCAAAACTAATTTACCAAAAGTTATAAAACATATAAAGAAATATTTTTTATGTTTTACTAATTGTCTAAACCAGTCTATAAAGCCATCAAAACAAATGACAAATCTCAAGATGAGTAGATTTTTCAAGATGTTGACAATCAGTCATAATGAATGGGAAATATCTCATCAACCATGCTAAATTTGAAAAAAAAAACATATTTTACATGCATGTATATCGGACATAAATATACAACTTTAATGTTTGGGACATCACAAGATAATGTTTGGGACATCACAAGATGCCAATTCTATGGCCATCAAATTCTTGGAAAACATAATTAAAGGACTAATGAGGTTTCATTGGATTTAGGGTCTGTAACAATCAATGAGCCATATCTCTTTCCACATAACAATTTATCAAAACTGATTTACAATTATTTAGATGAGATATAACCCTAAAAATTTAATAGTTTTTCACTTTGTCTAAATTAGCATATGAGGTCATCAAAATACATGAAAACAAAAAGACTAAGGAGATTTTGGTTAGTTGTGAACTAGCCCTAATGAAGGAGCCATATCTCCTCACACACATCAAATTAAGAAAAACTGTTCTATATGCATTTAGATAAAGCATAAAGCTCTAACTCTTATATATTACACATTCCCTTAATTCCTCTTTTATGGTTATGAAATTGTGGATACAAAATCTACTCTAACAACAAAACCAACACAATCAACTCTTGTTTCGTTTGAGCTTCAACCTCTATACATGTGCTCTACCTCAAATTACTCCATAATTATTCCTAATAATGCATGTTTAACATGTTATGAAGGAGTAATTTCATGTTGGAAGAAGATAAAATCACTTGTCTCTTTTGCCAAAAGTAGTAAAGCTTAGGGTTTCCTCCAATCTAGCTCACTCTTCTCCCTTTTCTTCTTCTTCTTCTTCTCTTTCTTCCTCCTTTCTTCCTTTCTTTCTTTCTATTTTCTGCACTCCCTCACATTTTTAGCTTTCCAATATGACCTTAAAAGATAAAAAATTTTAATTTGTATACCTACCCTAATAAGACAAAATCATGGTGTCTCATTACCATTAGTTGGAAGTTCAATATTCCTCTTTTAGTCCACCTTCTTCACTCTTTCATCACCTGCATCCATCTCTTAATCCCTATATGCTCCTTATACTTTTAAATAAGCTCTAAAACACCATTATTTATGATGCTATAACATGCACACAACATAAGGTAATTTGCCATGCAACTATATAAATATTACATATATGTTCAAGTGTCCCAAATGCAATGGTACAAATGTCATGTATCCAATACATAAGTTCATGCCAGATTGTAAATCATTTATGCAATGAATATATTCATATGATAATGGCAATGAATGAGGATAAAGATGTTATAATTAGAACATAACAATCTACATTGTCAAGATCAAAAGAGAGATTTGACTTAGGTTTGACCAACCTAGTCCAACAATCTCCCCCCTTTTTGATTTTGACAACTTAGATTGATATTGTAAGGGATAAAGAATTCTATAAGTATGAATTTGAAATGGTTAACTTAGTTTAACAAATTAAACTAATTAAGACACCAATTTAAACTTGAAATGCAAATAAGCTAATTGAGATTTCTCCCCTTCAAATTATACTCCCCCTTAATTGTGTCATGTAATTTGTTTCACTATTTCTCTCCCACTTTGTTAATATCAAAAAGAGAGAACAAGATAATGATAGGGATGAGTATAAAGTGATGTAACTAAAGAACAACCATAAAGGGAACAAAAACATTCAAATTTTATTGATAGTAAATAAAAACAACAAACAAAATTAAAAATAAACATAAAGATGTAGGATCACAATCTTAGGCTATAACACAAATAAAATAAAAATAGAAAAATAATTACAAGCGTAAAATAAACTAGAAAATTGGAGAGCTGTCATCATCTCTAAAATCTCCAACTTGCTCATCTCCTCCTCCACCTTGTGCTTCATCTCATTCTTCCACTCTTTGGTCTTCCTCTTCTTCAAGAGTATCCTCCCAATCTTTAAAATTTGGGAGATGGAAAGGTGTTGAACCCATTTCTTTTGAAGGTGTATTAAGTCACTGTAAAGGTGGGAAAGAAGAAGAATCTCCTTTTAATCATACGCATCACCTTATCCTACTTTTTATAAATATAAGAAATAGAGATGACAAAAGTCTTAGATTTTGGTTTGGGCTTAGGAGATGTGATTGGTTAGGTACCTTCCTCTATAACAAGCCTCTTTCTTTTTGAAGCTTGAGTTGTTTCATGTTTCTTAGCCCCAATAAACCTCTAGGTATATATATAATTATCTGGATGGATAACCTTAGCATTTATGAGATAGGGTAGATCAAGAAAGTTTTTGGAGAGCAAGTATTTTTTAGTGAGGAGTTTTTCATTATCCTCATTTTGGGCTCCTACATAACGGTAAATGGTTGTGACATAAGAAGGGAGGAGAAATTAGCTTTTAGGCTTAGTACTAATGTGTTTATCCATAAGATACCGACCTATTTGAATTGGCTAGTTCTTAGTTAGGTAAAACAAAAATGCCAGGTCTTTTTGGAAAACCTTTTCATTCCCATTTTTCTTAGAATTTACTAAAAAGGTAATGATACGACGAAGAAGCCAATTTGGAAAGGTTCTAATGTATTTGGCTAGAGATGTTTTTGGGTCATGTTTGGTTTAAATAGATATCTCTGACCAAAATTTAGAATAAATGATATCAAGTGCAGAGATGATGAAAGAAATATCATCTCCTACTTGAATGTTGAAGAGGTTAGAGAGTTGGTTGAAGGTTATAAAATAGGGGTCCCCAAAAGCCCTTAAAACTAACCCATAAGAATTTGCTTTTGATTTGGCTTTCCTGCTTAATGTGGCAGTGCACATAAACACCTTGACAATTTCTTTATGCTCGAGTTCATCTCTGAAGATAAACTCATTCCACCCTAGGTTTGATATAAAAGCATAGATTTGATCCTTGATTCCAAGTGACTCGAGGAGAAAGGTAGAAGAAATTTTATTAGCTTGGATTATCTTGGTAGAGTTTGCTTTATACCTATCCTTTTCTTTTTTCTTTATTCCTTTTCATTAGGTGAGGGAATGAGGGCTTAGAGATTGGGCAATGCCCTTTCCTTTTTCTACTCTGGTTAGTTTCTTAGGTGCCACTGAGGAAAGTTAGGAGAGTTTGGAAGAGTTGAGATAAAAAATGAATAATAGATGAAAAAAGAAGTCAAAAGTGGAATAGAGAGGTGTTAGGATGGTTTAAATAGGCATAAAACTAATGAAAAATGGCAAAAATTACATTAAATAAGGTGTTGACATCGCTTGATAGTCAAATCAATCAATGCCTGACAGTTATAAGAATTTGCAGTTGCAATTGCTAATTACTAATTCTGAGTAATAGATAAGAATTCCTCAAAAAATGAAGGAATCAATAGTCAAAGAATTTGAATTTTGAAAGAATTCGCGATGGTTATTTAAAATCATGATAGCGAATTAGAAGTTTGACAAAAATTTGATGAGTGCATATAAATAGCGATCGTGAATGGATAATAACAACAACAAATTACTAGAGAAAAATAAAAAATAATGAAATAATAAGAATTGGCCTTCTTAAATGTGATCCACTTAATGTAATGATGAATAATTCAAACAAATAGGCATAGAAAAACTCAATTGCATAAGGAATTAATACATCCATATTAATTCAACATACATAATTATCAAATATGTCATTCAATTGATCAAAATTACAAACACAAAGAAGAGTGTGAAGTGAGATCAATTTTCACTTTAAGGAGCTTCCATCTAGCATCCCTAGCTACCTCTTAATGAACTTTATCCTTTCTTCATTTAGGAGTTTAGTGAAAATATCTATAAGTTGATGATTAGTGTCAATAAATTCTAACACCACATTACTATTTTGGACATGATCTCTAAGAAAATGATGCTTAATGTTAATATGCTTGTTCCTATAATGTTGGATGGGATTCTTTAAACGGTTTATTGTACTTGTGCTATCACATTTAATGGGAATATGATCAATATGATCAACAATCTTGCCTTAATCCTTGAGTTGTTGTTTCATCCAATGAACTTGGATGCAATAATAACCCATCACCATATATTATGGTTTGACAGTGGATAAGGCAACTGAAACTTGGTTTTTACTAAACTAAGAGACTAATCATTCTCCTAAGTTTCAAAGTGCTTTTTCTATCTAATAAACTACCTATATAATCTGCATTTGAATACCCAAGAAGTCTAAATGATGAATTCCTAGGATGTCATAACACTAAATGCAATGTGTCTTGTAAATATTTAAGAATCCTTTTAACAACATTTAAATGAGATTTTTAATGGCATGATTGAAACCTAACACATATGCATTAGGGCATGATTGAAACCTAGCACACATGCATGCACTAAACATTATGTCAGGTCTAAAAGTAGCGAGATAGAGAAGAGAACCAATCATACCTTTATACCTCTTTTCATCAATTAGCTTACACAATTCATCTTTGTCTAGTTTAATGGTAACACTTATTGGTGTCTTTACTACTTTGCATCCATCCATGCCAAACCTCTTGAGTATATCCTTTGTGTACTTAGTTTGGCTGATGAAGATGCCCCCTTTCATTTGCTTGATTTGTATACCAAGGAAGAATTTGCGCTTTCCCATCATACTCATCTCAAATTCCCTAGCCATACACTTAGCAAAATCTTCACAAAGAGATTCATTAGTAGCACTAAAAATTTATGTCATCACATATATTTGTACAATGACTGTGTCTTTATTGTGCTTTTTGACAAATGAAGTTGTGTCCACCTTGCCTTTTTCAAAATCATTTTATAAAATAAATGAACTAAGCCTTTCATACCAAGCTCTTAGAGATTGTTTTAAACCATATAAGGTTTTAGTTAGTTTGAAAATATGATTTGGAAATATATGAAACTCAAAACTAAGAAGTTATTCAACACAACCTTCCTCCTCAATGTGACCATTCAAAAATGCACTTCTAACTTCCATTTGAAAATTTTTTCAATTCTAAGTTTGATTTAGTTTTAAAAAAGAAATAATAATAATAATAATAATAATAATAATAATAATAATAATAATAATAATAATAATAATAATAAAAGGAAAAGAAAAGAGAAGAAAGGAAAGAAGCTAAGAATATTAAGGTGTTGTTTTAAAGAAGATTTTGAAATTTTGTTTTCCATTCAGCCTAGGCATACTTACCATATTTTTAAGTTCGAAGCACCCATTTTCAACATCAAATTCCTTCTAAATTCTTAGATTGTGATTATGTAACATCCCTATCCCTATTCATTGGCATTATTACATGAATATATTCATTACACAAATGATATGAAAATCACATATGAACATATGCACTATATCAAATGATATGAAATCTCACATGAACATATGCACATGATAAATAATCATTTAGACATGTGAATTGTAAAAACACGACAATGACAATTGCATCGTTGCATTTGGGATGCTTGAACATATATGCAGTGTTTGCATAGTTATATGACAAATTATTTCATGTTGTGTGCTTATTATAACATCATAAATAATAGTGTTTGAGAGCTTATCTAAAAGTATAAAGAGCATCTAGAAATTAGAGAATGGACGAAGGTGATGAAGGAATGAAGAAAAGGGACTAAAAGCAAATCTATTTAACTTTCAACCAATAGGAACATGCCAACAATCTTTTGTCCTATTAGAGTGAGAATACAAATTATAATTATCTGCCATTATGGGCTGGTAAAAGAGGAGATAAGGTTGAAATACACCAGATGAAAGAGAGAGAGAGAGCTAAGGAAGAAAGAAAGAAAGGAAGAAAGGAATATGAAGAAGAAGAAGGAGA
>CATIWR010237497.1:0-13302 GCA_949677035.1 Omphalea diandra | reverse complement strand
CTCAGTTTGTGCTCTGAGCAGCTTATTTCTGCTCGCAAGAGAAGCCTTATCCATTACTTTCATAGCAAAATGAGCATTCGTTCCTCTAAGTTCAACAAGATACACGCTACCTATGTCCCCATATCCAAGCCGCTTAAGAAGGCGAAAGTTACTCAAACCAATTGGACCCTTTCCATTGATCATATTAATAGCATCCCATCGGACGTCACCGCCCGTGTGTGGCTTAGCTGGTGCGCTGGAGCTTTCTAAGCTGTCACTACGAGTACTGGTGCCACGACCATGGTTGGTCTTGGTAATGTTTGTCTGTGTGGAAATCTGAAGAGGATTATTATTTGATGGAGGAGCCTTTGGGTTAGGACCGGGGCGGTGATGTTGATTAGCTGTTGAATTGGTCACACCAGGCTTTGAAAGTGGATCCATCTTTTTGGGATCAAGCACGGGGTTTGAAATCACGTTATTTTCAGTAACTCTGCCATGTCCAGCTCCTCCTCTTGGTGAATCATAACTAGAATTACCACCATATTTGCTTATTGAATCTGTCTTCTTGGAGTTACAGGTTAAGTTGGATTTGGTCATGGCCTCCACGTTCTTGGATTGACATTCTGCTTCGTGTGGTGGAATGCTGTGACCCTTCTGAAAAATTTAAATTATAATTAGCAATAATTTCATATGATCTGCTAAAGTTGATTAATTTTGATTAGGAGCTAGCAACACATACCGTGGAAGAGTCACGCCCCATGGTAGGAATAATTGATGACATTGATAGGGAACACAACAAGAACCCCTTGAACCTTAGCAGAAACTCCTAACAGTGATCCTAGAAAATTAAAATAAATAAAAAGAAAGGGTCACATTAAATTGCACATAAGGAGACTGTGATGCTTGAGAAATAGTTTGTTTCCTGTGATCCATACAAATTACATGGTTCATTTAATTTAATTAACCCATGACAATACATCATGTCACGCATCAAATAAGTTTAATATAATATAATTCGGGTGTGATGGTGAGCACGTATATGGAACATCTAACAAATGCCTTAATCGTTATATTTGTATCTAGAATAACCAGAAAGAAAATTGCAGAACGCGCCAGAATGTTACATTAAATAACCAGAAGAAAACTGTAGCAGCAAATAATGGTATTGGGCTGGAATGGAAGATGAATTATTATGAGGAGATATTTGGTGAACTAGGAGGAAGAGAAAAACGTGGTGGGTTAGTCATCAAGAACGGACATTTTTTTTATGGTTTTATTATTATTATTATTATTATTATTATTATTATTATTATTATTATTATTATTATTATTATATAATTTGAAGATTGAGAGAGTTTTGTGGAATCAAAATATATAATTTTTCATGAGTAATAAATAAATATAGAAAAATTAGATAAAAAATAATGACAAGAAGTAACTCTTGTTTTTGTTTGGAATATTATGAGTTTGTAACCACTACCAACGTGTAAGAAGCTAAGAGAATAGAGAGGGAAACCGTCGTGGTGATGAATAAAGGGGTGGATAGCCGATTAACACTCTTTGTTATTTGAGAAAACTAAGGCAAGCTAGTGGTGCTCCTCTTTTCACTTCCTCTAACACTCCACCTTGCGATCCATGTATTCCTTTCCTTTTTTTTGTTTTGCACTTTCTATTAGTCACTATTATTTGTTTTTTTTTTTTTTTTCTGATTTCAATGTAATTTTCTTTATAGAGATTCAATAATTCAAGTCCACCAATCAAAATGCCAGAACCTCCTCTACCAATCACACAAGATAGCCAAGGTAGGAAAGATAATAGTACAAATATTTAATTTCTTTGGGTTTTACTTTTAACATCTAGAAATATATAAAATCTAGGAAAATGCTAGATAAAAGTTGTTAAAAAATTAAATAATTATAGAAAGTAAATTAAAATCATATATAAGGTTAATGCTTAGTATTAACAATTATTTATATACAATCTTAAAAGAAAAATATCGTTTACTATGATATTGTTATTGATTAATTAAAAAAAAATATATTGCCTGAGAAATAAAAAGAAAAGTGGATAAAAAAATATATGTTTGTTATTTATCAAGAATGTGTTCAGAATTTAATGAGTACAATTAAAAAAGTCGATAAAACTTAATATCAATAGATGTAGAAAATGATCCTAGCACATATATAAAATTAATGAAAAATAATCAATATATTATTAATTCTAGTCTCAAGATTAGTTTTAAACAATTGTTTGTTATTTATCAAACAATTTTATATAATATTATCACATGTCATTATTTTATGTTATCTAATATGAAATTACCATATTAAAGAGGAAATCAAAGAATCTAAACAATTAGAAAAATAAAAAAAAAATTCTAAACAGGAATCTAAAATAATATAAAAGAAATTTTTGAATAGGAAATTAGAAAATATAAAATATAAAAATCTTAAATAATTTCTAAACAGTAAATTACAAAAATCTAAACAGAAAACTAAAATTAAAATTAAATTCATTTATTATTTACAATTTTGAGTTTATAAAAGCTAGAGGCAGTGTAATAGATTGTCAAGAATTACTTTGTTCAAATTTGATAAAATTTCTCTTAAAACTATGTTATATAAGATTAAATGTATGAATCAATAGATAAACTTTTATTATAATTATTTCATATATATATATATATATATATATCATGAATAATTATTTATTAATTTTATTTTTTATTATGAAATATTTATATTATTTATTTGATTGATTATAAAAAATTTGCCTCATTCAAATTTAATAATTTTTTTCTTCAAATTATAAGATTGAAATTATGAATCAATGGATAATTTTTATTATAATTATATCCATACATAATTATAAATTTTAAGAAATTTATTTTATTTACTTGATAATAACTTTTTATAAAATAATAATTAATCATTCAATTAGTTAAGAAATTATTTAATAAAAATAAATATTAAATATATTTAAATTTTATTATTATGATCATCCAATGCATGAATTTACAGCTAGTATTATTATTGTTTACCCTTAAAAATTAAAGAAATTTCTTAAGGATTGATTTTAATAAATTGTTTAGGGTGCCAGGTACATTATCAATTAAAGTCTTGCAAGTTGGATTTCTTTTGGATATATAAACAAGGTATCATCAATCCGTGCAATTGCCTAAGGTCAGTTATATTTGATATATAGGTTTAAGAAATATCAATCAAGGTAGATGTATATAGGTTTAAGAAATAGTAACCAAGACAGAAATTTAGATTACTAATTGTCAATTCAAGTAATAAAAAGAAGAAGAAAGTAATTTGCTAAAAAAAGGGAAAATTTTCCGAATTTTAATATCTTGAGCTTTATATACGACAATTATATAGGAAAATTTATGATAATTTTAATCCCACAAAAATAAGCAGTTCTATTTCAATTAGGAATATACAAAAATATATAGAATTATAATCCCACAAGCTTAGACCTAATAATTACTCAATACAAATTTATACCCAGAATAAGCCTAAAAAATAAGAAAATCATAATTTTAATCTTGAACTTTCACAATTTTTTTATTTATATCCTGTAAAAAAGCATCTTAAATAGATGAATTTTTATTTTAATTGCAAGTCGAGCCTCAAACAGAGCATATATTTCTTCGAATCTGAGATTTGCTAATGTAGCGTTTTATGTGATATTTGAATTTAAAATTTACTGATATGATAATCCACATGGCATCATCCACCTCACTAAATTTAAGATAAATCACAAAAAAATCTTGAACTTTAAAAAAAATTTCATTTATATCCTAAATAAAGATTTTTTTTAATTTTAAATAAATACACTTTCATTTTAAATCAGAGTCTAGCTTTTAATAAGATAAATGTTTCTTCAAACATGACATTTATTGGCATGACATCACTCATCTGACAAAATTTTTCCTAGTGGAAGAATATATATTCATGTAATTACTCTCAACACAATACTGTTAATAATTTTAATTTTTAAATAAAAATATGACTTTAATTTTTGAAAATTATCATCTCTAAAACTATAGATCATTAGAGACATATTATTTTAGATGAATAAAAAATTATTATTGGGGTAAATATTAATTATTTTAGCCACAAATTGATTTTTCTGAAAATATTATTTTTTTAAAATATTGATTTTTTCTAGTATTAATTTCTCTAAAAAAATTTGCCATAGATTTTTTTATCCATAAATTGATTTCTTTGAAAATATTTATTTTTCTAATCAATTCAATCTAAAATTGAACTATTCCATGAAAAATTTAAAAATTTTAAAAAATTATACTATTTCGCTTAAAATTTAAATTTTACAAATAGTATTAATTACATTATCATATTATATATTTTTTCAATTTTTAAATATTTATTTATATTTTTTTCAAAAAAAATACTTATCAAATTGGATCAATCGATCGAACTAGTTGAATCACGAATTGGTCAGCTAACTAGTTCGATCTCAATTCGATTTTAAAAATATTAAGAAAAATCATATGCTTTTAGAGAATAATTTTTTATTCATCTAAAACAATCTATGGCTTTAGAGATGATAATTTTTTAAAAAAAAAGTAATATTTTTATTTAAAAAAGATTCAAATTATTAATGATGTCGTGTTGAGAGTGATTACATAAATATAATAACAAGGTAAATTTAGTCAAGTGGGTAATGTCATGTATATCATGTTCAGAGAAGCATCTATCCTTAGAATTTAAATGAAAAATTTTTATCCAGGATATAAATGAAAATTTTTTGAAAGTTCAAGATTTATTTTTTGTGATTTATCCTAAGTTTGTTAACAATGATTTTCATTTAACTATTACTGTTATAATTGACTCTGATATTTATATGAATTGTATTAAAAAAAGGTTGATCCCCACCATTTATTATGAAAAATCTATTGAAAGACTTTATACTGTTAATGGTGGAAAACTTAATGTTAATTATAAATTGTCTAATGGTAAAATTTATTATGATGAAGTTTATTTTCGTATTTTGTTTGTTTTAGCTAAAAATTTAACTACTGGTGTTATTTTAAGAAATCATTTTACTACTTTAATTTGTCCTTTTGGAGTCAATGAAAAGGGTATTAGAAAAGAAATATGTTTTAAATTTGTTCAACTAATTTCTGCTAAAGAAATAAATCTTTTACAAGAAAGTTTTATTTACCTTGATGTTAATTTTATTAATCAAAAGTAAAAATAAATTAATTTTTTAACTAAAAAAATAAAGATTTTAAGAATAGAAGATAATTTACAAAATCCCCATATTCAAGGAAAAATAAAAATAATTGAAAAACTTTTTCAAAATAATGTTTGTGCTTTTGTCCATAATACTTTTTGGAATAGGAAAAAACATATTGTCACTTTACCATATATTAAGGATTTTGATGAAAAATTTATTGCAACTAGAGCTCAAACCATTCATATGAATGAAGAACTTCAAGGTCATTATTTAAAGGAGATAAATGAACTGCTTGAAAAAGGTTTAATTTGAAAGTCTTTATCTCCATGAAGTAGCTCTACTTTTTTTGTTAATAATGCAACTAAAAAGGAATGATGTGTTCCTAGATTAGTTATCAATTATAAACCTCTTTACAAAGTTTTGGAATGGATTAGGTATCTCACTCCTAATAAGAGAGATTTGTAAAAAGACTTTATGATGCTAATATATTTTCAAAATTTGATATGAAGTCAGGATTTTCAAAAGTCCAAATCCACAAGTCTAATAGATATAAAACTGGGTTTAATATATCTTTTGGTCATTTTGAACGGAATGTTATGCCTTTTGGTTTAAAAAATGCCCTTTCTGAATTTCAAAAGATTATGAATGATATTTTGATAGGAAGTGAAGATTTTTCTAAATTGCTTATATTGATGATGTTTTAATTTTTTTCAAAAAATCTGGATAAACATTTTTCTCATCTAAGAAAGTTTTTTGATGTTGTCCAAACTAATGGTTTAATAGTATCTATACCAAAAATGAAACTTTTTTTTTAAAAAAAAGTGAGATTTTTAGGACATTATTTTTTAAGGTACTATAAAGCCTTTAGATAGGGCTATTGATTTGGTACATAAATTTCCTAATGAGATTAAGGATAAAAATCAATTACAAAGGTTTTTAGAATGTCTTAATTGTGTTGCTAATTTTTATAAGGACATTCGCTTGCTTTATAAGCATTTATTTCAACGTCTTAAAAAAATGCCCTAGCATGGACTTCAAAGTGTATCGATATTATTAAAACTATTAAATAAAATGTTAAAAGACTTCCTTGTTTAGCCATTCCTCATCTAGATGCCTTCCTCATTGTTGAAATAAATGCCTCAAATGTTGATTTTAGAAGTATCCTTAAGCAAAAATTATCTAGTCAAACCAATGTGTCATTAGTGAGATACCATTCCAGCTCATAAAAATGATACACAGAGGAAGTATTCTACTATTAAGAAAGAGCATTTATTTATAGTTTTATGTGTTATCAAATTTGAAGATGATTTAGTTAATAAAAGTTTTCTTTTAAGAATTGACTACTTTGTAGCTAAACATGTTTTATAAAAAGAAGTTAAAATTTTCATTTCAAAATAAGTTTTCACCAGACGACAAGCTATTTTAAGTAATTTTGATTATGATATAGAATATATTAAAGGTATTTCAAATTCTCTACTTAATTTTCTCACAAGAGATTTTTTGCAAGGAAAAACTGAATTCAAATAGATTTGCTCCTTTATTTAAAGATTATAAAATGGCTACTCCAAATCATAAATTATCCACTTTTGATTTGTCACCTACTTTTGCTTCTACACCACCTTCAACTAGGCCATCCTCTGACCCTAACCCTCTTGTTAATACACCTTCCTCTAATCGTTCTAGGAAACATAGTTTCCCAAAACTCTTTTCATAAGTACTAACCAAAAAATCTCATGCCTGTTTTTAAAAAACCCACATGTTCAAACTTTGTTATATTGAACCAAAACTTTTAGGAAACTCTTTTCCTGATACTATTTAGAACATATTTCCCCAAGATTTTACTTTTTTCCTTCCCAACCCAAAAAGAATCAAATTTTTTATGAGTTCATTTTGGTTAATTTTATACCATTCAAAATTGAACGTGTTATGGACGATAATGATCCCCAAAGAATTTCTTATTCAAAATGCAAGATTCTTAAAGTACTTTCTCCCAGTGATTAGAAATAAGGAATCCATACTGAGAAAAACTTTACTAAAACCTTCTTCCCTTCGAGTTACAACTATCTTGATTACCAGCAAACCTGATATAATACTTTCTTGTTAGGACCCTTCGATCATTCATGGTTTTTTTACTTTATCAAAGGCACCAATGTTAGCTTTCCTAGTTGGTTCTAAGATCGGTGGATTTATTGTGGCTGGAGCTATTAGATTGCCCTGCCAATGGTTAAAGAAGGATTTGGTTACTTTAAAGATCAAATTAATAAGTATACTCAAGATTAGTTATTATATTTATTTTTGGTATCCCTTAAATTATGACTTGGAATTTTAAGATAATTAATCAATGTCTTGTCGAATGGCATCTTGACCATAAAATTCACACTTTATGAAGATATTTTAATATAAAATGGTGGAGTGATTATAAGATAGAACAAGCCAGTAAAAAATGTGTTACAAAATGGCTAAGTTCTCAAAACATTGTTGCTCCTCACACAAGTGTTGAATAGATGGAATTTTTATCCATTAAGAGCAAAATACAAGCTAACCTATCTTTTGCAACAAATAAGAGTGAACATAAAAAGCTACTATTAAAAGCATTATCTAAAGTGTCAAAAGATGATGATGATGTTAATGACAGTGCCAAATCACAACAAGATTTAGCATAAAACAAAGAAGATGACTATTTTGGTATTCAGTTCGTCTAATTTGCCATATCGATAAGATTCTCTTTGTCTTATCTACCAAATTATTAAAGTATTTTGTCAATTTGTTGTTGTCCATTTATCTTTTCAATTATTTTCATATTTGTAATCTGTTTAAGTTAAAACATAAAAGTGTTTGAAGTTCATGTCTTTGCTTATAAATAGTAGATAGTTTATATGTGCGAGTTAGGATTCAGAAAAGAAACAAAAATCTATATGCAATCTATTTTCTTTTTCTCTCCTTTCACCTTGTAATCTTTCTACTCCTTTAATAAACAAATAAGTTTCCTGCAATCTTTGTTTTATTTGCATCATTTAATTAAGTATGCTCTATGCTTACCTGTAAATGAATCTTGTACATCAGAAATTTTATGTATTTCCGTACTGCATTTTCTTTATATTTTATGAAAATTTATATATATAGTAGCTTCTACCTCTTCTTAATTATGTTGTTGATTTTTATAAGGACAGTCACTTGCTTTGTAAGCCTTTATGTCTGCATCTTAAGAAAAATGCTCCTCCATGGACTTCAGAGCATACTGATATTCTATATATATACATAGATACACACATACACATACATCTATATGTATGATTGTATGTATGTATATATGTATGTATGTATGTATATGTATGTGTGTATGTGTGTATGTGTGTATATGTGTATATGTGTGCATGTATGTGTGTATGCATACACATACATACATTGCCATAATATTTATTTCTTAAATCATTTCTTTGATTTTCATCAAATTAAGTAACAAACTAATTCCATTTTTCTTTATTATAATCTTGACCTAATTCTTTTCTTAAAAGTTCTTTATCAATTAAAAAAGGTTTTGAAATCATATTTATAGTTGAAAAATTATCCATTTGAGATGGAGAATGAGACATCTTTCCTTGATCCTAAGGGACAATGGGAACAAAAAAGGTTATATCTTCATCAGATCTTTGATTTGATTCCCTATAAATAGGTCTAGGAACATTATTTGAAAATTCAACTTGTTGAAGTTAGGCTGGAGATTCTTTAAAAGAGTTATTTAGTTGAAAATTTTCAGTAGGAATAACAATAGGAGTAAAAATAGTAGGAGGACTCCTAAGAAGTCTAAAAGTACATCTTCTACTATTCTAAAACTATAAAATATTTGAAGAAGTAGGAGTAAATTGAATTTAGATAGATCCATCAGATCTTTCCAAAATACTAGACAAACTTGAACTAGTTTCAATGGGTCTGGAATTAAAAATATCCTGTAGACTCTAGGTTCCTACTTGACTAAGCTCATGTCATCTTAGTTTTCCAGGAACATGGACCTTATTATGTTGAGAATTGGCTTTAAAAACCAAAGTCTCATTTCTTAAAAATTTACACTTAGATCTAAAATCTGTAGTGGTTGTCATGACCTTATAATAAACTTTGTAAATGATTGCAACGGATTTTGAGTTAGCAATAAAATCAATGTTTTTTTAACTTAATAGTTAAAGACAAAGTATCTAAGGTCTTTTTATCAAAAAGTGATACTGAAAAATTTAGGTAACAATTAAAATAGATTGGACCATTAGCCAAATTGGATTCGGCCATAACTAAAATAGAGTTTGAAAAATTTTGATGCCTAACATCTCTTAAACATAAAAAGACTAGAATATCAAGACTAAGTCTAAATAATGTTTTAATAGTAACTGCACCATTCCAAGATGAAAAAATTTATATTTTTCTCGATATTTTAAAATAGCATCTGGAGAAAGAAGTTGAATAATATTCATGGCTTAAAGAAATTGTTTGTTTTGTTTGCTTAATAGCATAATCAGACATAAAATCAAATGAACCAATTTTATAAACTAAATTAACATTTTTTTAGGAATTAACCAATTATGAAGCTGATTTTAAATTTGGGCAATATTTACTTATTCAAAAATTATATTAGCGTCTGAAGAGTAATCTTCTAACATAGAATTCAGAGTATTTGAGGTGGAGGTAGAAGAAGATGATTCCAATTATCTAAATAATCTATTCATGTTAATGGGTAGGTTTCTGTGATATGAGGGACCACCTAATGGGACCACTAAACTTCAAGAACAAAACTAACTGACCAACAGTAATAAACTGGCTGACCAACATACCTACAATACAGATATTACTCAAGAACACAAATATATTATTAAGGCTTTGGCTCTGATACCATTAAACATGAAAGCACTTCTATATATAAATTTCAAGAAAATAAACATGAAATGCAAATAGCTTTCTAATGTGCAAGATCCTTAAAAAAAACACAAGCATAAAGCATACTTAGTGAATGCAATGGATATAGAGAGAAAGAAATACAAAAAGAAAATTTTATTTATATAAGAAAATTATAGTAAAAGAGCAAGGTGACCAAAACAAGTGAGATTTTTTCTTCTCAATCCGAATTTTAGTTTGCCCTGATCTTATCATTACAATTTGTAGGCTTGAACATAAATTTAACAATCTTTGAAATCCACGAACTTAACAAACTCTAAAATCTGTAGTGGATGACAACTAAACTTAACAAATAAGAATTTTAACAAGCGTAAAAAATAACAAGTGGTCCATGACCAATGACAAACATAAAAAGGAATCTTATCAACAGTTTTTAAAATTAGTGGCAGACAAAATTAACAGCCGGTAAACAAAAGTTACTTCAACTGAGTTGGATCCAATAACAATCGTCCTCATTACTCTGTGCATAGTCTGAATCACTTTCATCCTTACCATCATTTTCAGATACTTCAGAGAGAGCTTTTAATAATAATTGCTTATAATCCTTCTTATCAGTAGTTGAAGATAATGTTGCTTGTATCTTAATTTTAGTTGATAAAAATTCCATATGCTCAAGATTAGTGCTTGGAGCAGTGGTATTTTCATATTTTAACCAATAAACAACGACCTCTTTATTGGCTTGATCAATTTTAAGATTAACCCACCATTTAACATTGAAGTGCCTCCAAAGAACATTAATCTTATGATCTTGATTCCATTCTTCAAGGCATTCCTTAGTCATCTTGAAATTCCAGGTCAAAATCCATGGTATTCCAAATATTGAAGTAAAAGATAGTAATGGATCTTAAGTAGCTTCCTTAATCATTTGCTTAAAATTGTGGAAACCTTATTGAATGGCAAGTGGGGGAAGTGTATGAATCGAACTAAAATAAAACCACCATTCTTAGAACTAGGCTGAAAAAGTAACATTAATACCTTTGTTGAAATAGAAGAACTAGGAACGATTAAAAGGGCCAAAAACCAAACATCTTGATAATCCAAGTATGAATAACTTGAAGGATTGAAAGGTTTTGAAAGTTTCTTTTAAGATTGGATATTATCTTTCCAATCTCGAATGCAAAGGACTCTTAAAAATTTACATTTAGAGTAAGAGATTTTACTAGGTTCTTGATCATCCATAACATGTTCAATTTCTACATAATGGGAATCAACTAAGATTAATTCATAAAAAAATTTCAATTTTGTGAGGGTTGGAAGGAAAAAAGTAAAAGTTAGGTATAAAAAGATTTTGAATTGTGGAAGGAAAAGAATCTCCCATTAATTATGGTTCTACAAAGTAGATTCTTAACATATGGGGTTTTTGAAAATAAACACAACATTCCTTTTCTTTCGAAACAACTAGAGAAAAAAGCTAGGGACTTTCTTTATTTTTATTCTTATTTTTTTTTCTTACAGGAAGAGGGTCTAGTAGTAGAAGTAACATAAAGAGTAACAGGTGGCCTTGGAGTGGAAGTGAAGACTAGTAAAAGGTCTAGGGTTGAAACTTTCTTTTTGGGTATAAACATATTGAAATCTTCTGAGAGAGGAGAGAATCTATCGTTGTTCAGATTTGTCCTGCAAAAATTCTCTTGCGAAAAAAATCAGGAAGAGAATTTGAAATTCCTTTAACATGCTCAATATCAAAATCAAAATCACTTAAAATTGCTTGTCATCTAACAAAAACTTGTTTAGAAATAAAGTTTTTAACATCTTTTTCTAAAACATGTTTTACAGTTGAGCAATCAATTTTTAAAAGAAATCTTTTATTAACCAAATCATTTTCTAATTTAGTAATACATAAAACTATAGCTAAAAGTTCTTTCCTAATAGTGGAATACTTCCTTTGCATATTATTCTAAGAGCAGGAATGATATCTAACTAGAGATTCTTGGGTTTGAAGGGGAAGTTTTTGTTTGAGAATTCCCCCAAAACCTACATAAGAGGCATTAGTCTCAATAATAAGGAAAGCATTTGGGTAAGGGATGGGTAGATAGGGAAGTTTCGTAACATTTCGTTTTATGGTTTTAGCAATGGTTGTATGCTCAGAAGTCCATGCTAAAGTATTCTTCTTTAGATGCTAGAATAAAGGCTTACAAAGTAAACGTATGTCCTTATAGAAATTAGCAATATAATTAAGACATCCCAAAAATCTTTGTAATTGATTTGTTTCCTTGATCTCATCAAGAAATTTATCTGCAAAATCAATTGCACTATCAATGGGCTTAATTGTTCCTAGAAAAACAGTATGACCCAAAAATCTTATCCTTGTTTGAAAATGTTTCATTTTTGGTGCTGACACCACTAAACCATTATCTTGAACTATATTGAAAAACTTATCTAAATGCATAAAATGTTGATAAAGATTTTTTTAAAAAATCAACACGTCATTAATATAAACAATTCAAAAATTTTCATAGCCACATAAAATATCATGCATAATCTTTTGAAACTCAAAAGGAACGTTTTTCAAACTGAATGACATGACATTCCATTTATAACAACCAAAACGAACATTAAAACCAATTTTATAGCAATCATATTCTTTGATCTGCATTTGCCAAAAACTTGACTTCATATCAAATTTTGAAAAAATGTTAGTGTTGGACTAGGGTGGTTAACCTTAAGTCTTAGACCTCTTTTGATCTTGATAAAGGAGATTGATCAATTCTAATCTTTCAAATTTAGTATTATTTTGCAGTTTTTAGTTAGTCTTTATATTGGAAGTTGGATGAAGTTAAAAAATCTCCAAAGTAAGCTAGTGGCTTCTAATTTGAGACTGCAACTTGATAAATCGCAACCATGAACTAGACCAAGGCAGAATGATAAATTGGACAAACGTATTTGTGGGCCACTTCTCTACCGCGACCAATTCAAAGAAAGGAAAGCCAAAGTCACAGACGAATTTGCAGTGTAAGTCATGCCTTAGTCGGGACTGTGAATTTTAAAGTAACTCAAGATGGAATCAAGTCCACAACCACAACTTAACAAGTGTCTTAAGTAATTGTTGAAAGATAAAAATCTCGATGAAAACTTATTGGTAGCGACCGCGAATCTAAAAGAAGAAGATGAACACTTTTGGCAGATGAATTCGCATCCTCAGTCGAGATCTGTATAAGAAAAATTGCGATCGCTACTTTT
>CATIWR010237491.1:0-14568 GCA_949677035.1 Omphalea diandra | reverse complement strand
CATTTTGTCACCGTCCCGTACAAAGAAAACAAAAACGCCCCCGATATATATATATATATATATATATATATATATATATATATATATATTAGTTGTACTAATTAACTCATTCAATTAATATATATTATTAATAATTACACTATTTATTAATTATAAATTAGAAGTAAATATTTAAAACTTTTAATTTAATATTTAATTCTAAGTTATTAGTTATAATTTATTAAATTATCGTTTATATATTTTAGTCCTTGAATAATAAAAGTGAAAAATGTAAATTTTATTTTATTTTCATTCATAAAAATTAAAAATGTAAAGTTTAATTTTTAATAAATTGAAATAAATGAATAACCGAACCGATACCGAACCAAACCGTCCCAAAAGAACCAAATTGAACCGCTCCGAATTTATAAGGAACCAAATCGAACGTAACCAAAAATTCGAGACAAATACCAGTTCTCCATTTTTAAAATCTCGAAATTTCAGTTCAATCCTAGAGATTTTCAAATTTTTGAATTGAACTAAACTGTATGCACCTCTACCTTTAGTAATTTGTTAGTACATGTGCTGATGGATGGGAATTTCCGTTGGCATCCCATTACCAACCAAACACTTCACTGATTGAGATTTTTTGTCGGTTTTCCATCAGTAAATGTAGACTATCGATGAAATTGACTCCTTTACTGATGAAAATTTTTGTCGATAAATCGTTGATTTTTTATAGTGAATTATTTAATAAAAATATATATTAAATTTATTATTACAAACATATTGCATAATGCGCAGATTCATTACTTATTTTTATTTATTTAAAATACAATATCCTTAAGAAAATAAGAAAAAAATTAAAAATCAATAATAAATAAAAATAACAATAGGATTTTGTATTTATTTCAAATATATTTTACTTTATCTATTATTTCTCATTTTAAAAAAAATAGATTACTTTCTATTATAGTAAGGATTTTATCAGAATAATATTCTGATATACTAATGTGCATTCTTTCTCTTCACTCTTCTTGTGCATTATTAGGGCATATCAAGTCGTAAATATTAAACTCGATTTTCATTGAATAGGATTTGAAATTTATAGAATTTAACCTAAACTCTATTCAATTAAATATAATATATTTATATTTTTTTTGTAATTAATAGATTATTTATATACGTATTATTTATATAAATTAGATATTAATATAACTCTCTCTCTCTCTATATATATAATACACGTATTTTTAAAATATATATGTAGAAAATGTGTAAAAAAATTAATTTTTTTGGTAAAAAATAAGAGGCTATCCATAATCCGGTATCCAACTCGAATTGAATGATGAGTAGAATATTTTCTCTTATCGAGTCGGATGTAGAGTTCTCAAAATTGAATCTATATCATCATCATTCGGTAAGACAAAATCAATAATTAGCTTTTGCATATAACTAATTTTCATTTTTAGTTTCATTACATTGATGTTTTTATAGTATTTTAGGTAATAGAATATCCCAAATTATCTTTCACATATTACTAATTTACGCACCATTAAAGATAAATGATTTAAACAAAGACATACTTTCTGATAAAATTCATTCAAAGGTTATTGAACTTTGGAATTTTATGGCCATAAGCCCTTATACTAAATTTTATCATTTTTAATTTCTTATATTATTTGTAATAATTACTTGAAGCCCTTCTATGACGATCAATTAAAGAGTGATTTACATGTGCTATTAAATGACCGTTGAACATTTAAGAGTATCCACTCTTTTCTTTTTATTCACTTATCTGAGTTTCTCAATCCAAATCAACAATTATGTCTCATAAAGGAATCATTCAAAAAAGAAAACATCGAATATAATAAAATTATGAACAGTATCATATCAAAAAGTATCTGCTTTCAATAATTGAAGTTTTTGTTAAAAGAAAGAGTCTTTGTGAGAGCATAATACAGAAACTTAAAAAGATAAAATTTAATTCAAAAGCTTGACAGCATAAAATCGTAAAGTCCAAAAATATATTTTATTTTAATTTTTACCCATTTAACTACATTGCATGGTTTTTCCCTGTGTTAAATAACACAATTACAAAGACTATAAAAAGAATGTTTAATTTATTATAAAAAATTATACGTTTCTATAATTAAAGAATTAAATAGAGTAACTAACATATATAAGAGATGGAAATAACTAATTTTGATATATTATTATTATGTCGAACTTCAAAGGAATTTTAGTGATTTATACTTCATTCCTGTATTTAACTCATTAATTTATTCTTCTTCTAGTCATGGGATTCTTTTCTCGATTTTCACCATGGGGTTATGAAGTCCATGAAATGAAAGATGCCATATTAAGATTGATGAAATGTGTCTTCTGCTCTGTCTTATCTGTGAATCTCATCAATCCTATTACCTTTGTCTTTCATCATCATCAGTCTTTGCTTCATAATTAATCATCACAACCTTAATTATTTTATATCATTAATTAAGTACTCAAATGAGATTGTACTATTTTTCCTATCTTTTATGTGTAAATGTTGGAATTTAGATTCATATGCACATGCAACCATTTGGATCAGCAATCACAGAACCTTAATGTTATTTGTTATTAATTATTAATAAAATTTTGAAATTACCCCCAAATCAAAATAATAATAATAATAATTCACCTTTTCTGCAACTCATCATGTGATGAAATTTGATACTGTGTGTTCTGAGGGAGGACATACTTCAAGATTGTTCTGTTTGATGCTTAATTATGAGATTATTAAATGCTTTACCGACCATAATCAAATGCATTAATTATTCATTTGAAATTAAACTTTTTTCCATCAATTTTCGAAATTCTTATATTTTCAAATTAAAAGTAACAATAAAAAAAATGGTGAAGTACACAAATATTTAAAATATATTGGTTTGCAACGTTTATCTGCTATTTATTTCATTAGATATCTGCTTATTATACAATCTTATTTATTGAGATGATCAAAATTTTGATACTAATTTAGATATCATGATTTTTTTTTTTTTTTTGCATAAAGTCTGAATATTTTCGAATCTATACATACATCACATAAACCGATTTTTAAAGATGTACTTTTATATCAATTTAATACATTTTAAGAAATTCATTTTTTAATTACTTATTGGACAAAAATAAAATATAAATACTCTTTTAATATGTGCGAACCGTTCTAATTTTGCTTAAAAAAATGAACTAACCTATCTATCCACTATTTTATTATAAAAAAAAAAATATGAGCAAAATATATGAAGGTGCTTCGACACTTCAATTTCATAAAAATCTCGAGCTTGTGATCAATTGACTAAATCCTATTAAATTGAAAATTAATTCAACCATTTAATAGTTTGGAGGAAAATGGTCTTTCCATTAACAGCTAGCGAAGAAAAAAACTATAAGATTATTGACTGGTCAGAGTAATAAAGACAAGTATTGCAGATTGTTTATAAAATTGCCTGAGTATTTCCATTGGTTTAGTTGTAGAATTACCCACCTCCATCTCCATGTGATCTTAACACAGTATTTCAATCATGGTTAAGAGAATATTTGAATCAGATCAGAATTAGAATTAAAATAAAATTAGCCTTTTTTTTGGCTCTGGCTGACCATGTTTAGAGCATGTGATTGCGACATTACCTATTTTACATGTCATGGCAGAGTGCATTATTTCACAATATGGTCAAATTAGTCCTATGCAACTAGGGCATTCTTCTAAATTTCCTTTATAGTCAGGTGTCTATATAAATATACTAAAGATAAATAAAAGACGTTTTTATTAAATACTATACCATTTGAGTTTTCTATTCAATATCTATACATACTTATTTTCATGAACAAAATGCATTATTGTTCAAAATTTTCATTATATCAAATTATCATTTTAATGTATTTGCTAAAATTCAAAAGAAGAAATTTGACAAACGATACCATGCAGCCTCGTTGTGGGTATTTCTTGAAGAACTTAAATCATCTGATCTTTGGGGGTAACATTTGATTGGTCAAAAGGATTGAATAGATGAGTCAAAATCTCAGTCACATGGTATGTTGTGTTTGGTGTACAATGTATCTCAATTTTAATTTTAAGGCTCTTTTGGCATAACAAAGTTTTTGCTTAATCATGTGGGCTTGAGAATATCAGCATTTGGGAGACCCACATGGAAACATGTGAGCTGCACCAGGCATGGCCAGGGTCAGGAAGGAGATGGCCTTGTGAAATAACTAATAATAATAATAAAGAAAAATATACACCTTTTTGTATATTTTCTACACTTAGTAAAAGTATAATTAAACTTTCCATAATTAAATTTCTATATAAGCAAAGTCCATTAGTTTATAACTTCACATTGTTGTTTGCTTGTTATTTTTGTTGATTACAGCATCCAGACACAAGTCACAAATTGCTTGTAAAATTATGGGACTTTAGGAGGGGCTCTCTCTAATTAATTCTCTATGTGCCTCTAATGTCTAAACATGTAAAATCTGATCACTGGTGGATTTTAATCTATATTGTTAATTGGGATTTGATTATTTGAAATAAATTATAAGAAATATATTTTCCTTTCATTTTCTTAAAAAAAAAGTTTTAAACTTCAAAAAAGAAAATATAAGTTAACACTATATATATCTATGCCAGAAAGTTTTTATACACACACACACACACACACACACACACACACACACACACACACACACACACACACACATATATATATATATATATATATATATATTAAACTAATTATTTTAAATAATAAATATAATAAATTAGTTCAATATATATTTGACTTTATTATAATGTTAACCTGTCATTTTAATTATTTAAAAAGTAAATAATTTATCCTTGGATCAAATTTAATTAAAATACTTTATAATAATATGAAATAAAATAATTAATAATAATATGATATAAAATTAATAAAAATATAATTTGATCATATTTATAAGATTGGACAAAGATAATAAAAAGCACCATAAAAATATAAAAACATACTTATAAATGAACATAGTAAAATTTTATAAGTTAAAAAGCAATCACAATGTATTGGAAAGTTATTTAAAACAAGTACATATTATTTGATGTAGATAAAACTATTGTTATATATTTATTTTATATATTGATATTAGATATTTGTTTGATTATTGATGGACAAATTAAAAATACGCATATGGTTATTTTACTAAAAGTAAAAAATAAAAAACTATGCGTATAATTTTGGCTTATTAAAAAGTAGTGTTGATTTTCATAGTCAGTTTTTTACATGTGCATGTGAAATTTTTCTATTCAAAAATAAATTTATTAATTAACTTCTATATAATTACACATTTTGTTTTGGTTAATATATAAAATATCTAAAGTAATATTTAAATTAAGGCTATTTTGATAAATTTAAAAGTTTTATCGCTAATCCTGTTTTTATAAATAATATAAATATAAACGGAATGGTCTTAATACAACATATGAAAGTTGGGCACGATGTGCTTAAAAAAGCAATTCTAAAGATATTGGCCTGGCTGAGCCCATGAAACTAGTTGGCCTAATTTGAGATCCAGTTATTTTTGAATGGGTATAAACCCATAAATATTGGACCAAAATTTGGCCGTAGAAGTAACTACAAATTTATCGTATCTTCTGATGTTTTTAGCCGATCGAAGATATTGGTAGTCAGTTTTTAGTCTAGCAGGTTTGACTAGTTGAGTCGATTTAGTTTAATATAATAATTTATTTAATTTTTTCAAAAAATATATAAACAATACATAAAAATATTTTTAAAAGCAAAAAATATATAATATGATAAAATAATTAAATTTATTTTTAAAATTTTAAATTTTGAGTAAAATAGTATAAATTTTTAAAATTTTCACCAAATGACATAGTTACATATTGAATTGATATGATTTGATTTTATCCAATATTTTTAGTTTTTTCCGTTTTGACCATTTTTTTAAACACTGAATCAAACTAGACTAATAGTTTATTTTCAGTTTTATCAATTCGATCAGTTGGTCTGGTTCGGTTCTGAAAATAATGTTATTTTCAGTACATCAAGACTGCAATCAATGGAGGCAAATCCAGTCCTTGAAGCTCAATTTCATTGCATACAACTTACAAGTTTGATATCACAAATTATGTAATCAAATCAAATAAATTTTTATGTAAGATAAATAAAGGAACTGGCTCCACCTAAACTCGAAACGAAAGAGGGTGACACCACCTACTGAAAGGACTTGATTTTTTCTATTGATATTCTCTGTCGAGAAAAAGTTCTTGTCTCTTTGTGTTTCTACTTTCTACATATATATATATTGTTAAATATGATATTTTTAGGTTTTCATTTTTTTATCTATTTATGCAAATAATTTAATTACATTGTCGATTTAATTAAATAGTTCTAGATAAAATTTTTAAATACGATATTCTTTCCAAAATTAATTTTTTACTTACAAAATTTTTACTTATTTCGAATATCCACACCAAAATCAGCCTAAATGATACACAGATACAAAAACTGATGGCATGGTGACTCAGCCTAGAGTACCAAATGCGCACATACTTGAACCGTCGCTTACACTAACCGAGACTCACCCGAGCCGTGTGGATCTTGTGGGACAGCTCTGTTGATCACCACAAATGCATCCTTGAATTGTACATAAGTGACAAATGAAATCATGATGTGATTGGTGATGCATATATTTGTGAATGCAATGAAATATGGTCATGTAAAGAGAATCGGTTTGTGAAGTTAGTGTTGAAAGTAATCATTCATAGGAAAAGACTTCCTAATTCTAGGGTTATAGAAATCATGTAGGTGAATAGCTACCCCCACCAACAAACAATAATATTGGTGATTCATTGAATATCTAAAAGGGTATAGTTGTGTTGCCTAGCTATTTTTTTCCCCCTTATACTTGACTCTGACTGAAATCGAATTTATGAGTTTAACTCAAAGATAATTCTAATATTGCTGAATCAAAGACTCATTGATCAATTATCCTTACTTTTAGTGTAGTACAGTTAAATAGCAACTCAATTAGTGAGGGAACCCAATTATGGTCTGATGTTAACTATCCAAAAAGCTTTTGCTCATTCCATTTTCTCAAAGTGTATACCTTAGGAAACATATTCAAAATGTCATCACTAGCTGATTTAGTGAACTCCAACCCAATTTCCAAATGAAAGTCATTTTCCTATACCATATCCAAGCATAAGATAGACAAGAAGCTAGCTTTTAACCTAACATTAATATCCCCTACACTAAATGATTTATCAAGGCAATCAATTAATATTTAACAAATCAGAAATATATTTCACGACAATTAATTTCCTGCCATATCGTATACATGTAGCAAGCTAGTAATTCCTGAAGAGAACATTTGCATATATTGGCAGGGATGTCTAGAGAGCAAAAAAAATTTGCATTGCTTATTGTACAGTATTCACTGCACATGTACATGTACATACCTTTGTAGTGGAAACACAAGAGCCACTCAATTTTCAGGTCCAAATATACAGTTTAATCTGTGGTCTATAAATATATGCAATATTGCTTTTCACAAGATAACACTAGAGTCCCTCAAATAACCCAACAGGCTCAGCTTGCTACTTGTTTCAATCTTGGACAGATTCTGAAACAACTATGATAGCAAGGCTCGCTTATTGAAATATTCTTATACTTGGCAACCACTACCTCTATCAAGCAAAAGGCAATAGCAAATCAAAATCCATAAATAAACTTAAGATTACATATGCATATATGTTGAAGAAACATCACCTTCATGATGTGATGATGATCAACTTACAGTACTTGTCCACCTTGATCGACTTGCTTGTGTTTATGAATAGATATATAGTCATATATTTGCTGATGCAGCATCATCAAGATTCTCATAAGAAACCTCCCTTTCGAGTAATCAAAGGGCAAGCCTTAAAGTTTGTGAATCTTGATGGTGCTGCATCCGCCAATACTGACTGACTGGTCCATGAATCTTGAGATCTTGATCATCCCCCATGCAAAGCAGACCAGCTATAAACTCCTCCGCCAACCCTAACCCTAGAAAAGAAAAATATAGAAGTACCCAAGAAGCTAAACTAATTAAGAAAGGTAAAGATTCAAACAGAATCATCAACTGCGCAGCTGTACGGTCCAAACCCACACTAGCTAGGTTAAAATTAACCCAAGAAACGAAAAATACTATTAGGGTTAAAAAAAAAAAAAGAAAAAAAGGGAATGACAAGCACAAGCAGTAAATATTTATTGTCACCAAGAGTAAAAGTAAATTAAGCAAGCAATGTAACAGAAAGAATCAGGTAATATATGGGGTATTTATAGAGAGAGGGTTTGGTCTTGAAGAAATTGTGGTCTATATATAATGGACAAGTTGATTGATGATATGAACAGAATAACAATCTACTAACTAACTAATTAATTATAATTAATTAAGTAGTACATACCAAGCCCACTTCTACACAAACAGGTGTCCTACAACGAACCGATGAGATGTATCGGCAACTACGGAGATGTTCCTAAATATAAAATGACAAATTCGTTAAGCTCTTCTAGTAGTGGCTTTCAAGATGGATGGGTAAGAATAACTAAAGCAGCTTTTTCTTCTTCTTCTCCTTCTTCTTCTTCTTCTTCTTTTTTTTTTTTAATAAGTGGATTTATGTTTTAAATTTTCTTCATAAGAAATGTTTTGTGTAGCCTAAGTGTATTATTACATTAGTACCCATGAAGATCGAGTGCAAGAAATCAAAGATTAAAATTAATAATTTAATAATGGAATGTTTGACTTGGATTACAAAAGATCATAATTTAAATTTTTATGTGCAAATTTTTTAGTTTTAGTATGTAAATCATCTTATATATATAATATAATACTTAATAATATATACAAATTATTCGTGTCTGCTTTACAATATAAATAATTTAAGAATTCAAATTCTGTTGGGATATTTAAAAATTGTCAATACACTAAAAAATACATCTTATTGTTATACACCATGCTTTCTACAATGCATATTTTAAAAAAAATATATAAATAAATTAAGTTGAATCCTAGGCTTTGAGCTATGGAGTAATAAACTAAGTTTGAATACTATATGCAAAGATACTCGTAGTACTAAACAAAAGCAATTTCATGTGGGTTGTGGGGGGCAAACTAAGGATGATATCTGACCCCAGATACCTATTGCTGTTCTCTCAAATGATTCTTGCTCACAACACCTATCCACCTTTTCATTTTAGACTCATCAACTCATCAGTCACCTGAAATTTCGGTGGACCTAGCTTAGCTTGCTAGGTGGGATCGTTTTAAGGATGAATAGCTATATCCTTATTATCTCAATTTGTATTCAAGTTTACATCTTTTCTTTTTTTTTTCTTTTTGTAGCAAAACATGCTAGCTAACTACCTCCCAGCCTATTATTTTATCCACTTATTGCAAAATGAAAGATTAATTATTGCTATGTTAGATTCATAAATTAAATTAGAAAGGCTCCAATTTTCACTTTTTTTAAGGCTATTTTTGCCTTATTTATTTCAATAGAAAATGTGTGAACATAATTGTTCCTAGTGCTCAAAACCAAAAAAAAAAAAAAAGAGTCGATGCAGTGCATGTAAAGGGTTTCTAGATTTATGTACCTTCTTTTCTTTTTTTTTTCTAATGTTGATTCAAGTAAATTTATTTACATTAAATTTGGTGAAATCACCAAAAATTAATTTTTCGTAATTTCGATTCAAACTCAAAACGAACACATTTAAAGGTGACAAATAGATCGAATTGAAGCACTTTCCAATCGATGCATTTTTGGGCTGAATTTGAGTCACTCGAGTTTCGGATTGGGTCTGAGTCATTTGTTATTCAGTTTAAAAATGTTCATTGTTGCATGTAAAACCTTTATAAGTGCACAAATCGCTTCAAGTAATATAATTATAAGTAGATATCGTTCCCACAAGAATTGTTTCACACAAATACCAATTAAGTCTTAATTTTTCTATTGTCTAACAATAGAAATAATAAGAGAATAATAAATAAAAATTGAAATTGCTAAAACAATTAAATAAAAACTGATATTAAATTAAAAGAAACTCTATATGATAATGATTTTTAGGAAATTTGAGTACATTACAATACCATTTCATAAATATATCAAGACAATTGTTTCAATTCAGATTGGGTTGTGATTGAAGATTATTTTTTCTAATTTACCCAATAATCTATCACAAGCAAAATTGAGTCCATTATTACTGAAATTATATCTATTCTCATGACCACAAAATTCAATAACACATTAAGTTTCATGAATAATCCTTGAATATCTCTAAAAGTTGAGTCTACTATTGTTGTTTCAATCTCAGAGCTTAATATGTTAGGACTAACTCTAAACTTTCACTCTCGCTCCATCATCTAGAATATCAAATATTGCACATGCGCGGTCGTTCATACATATAAGATCAATTACGCTCAAACATATTGTTGGACTAGGGTGGTTAACCCTAAGTATTGGACCTCTTTTGATCTTGACAAAAGGGATTGATCAATTCTAATATTTCCAATTAAGTATTGTTTTGCAATTTTTACTTAGTCTTTACATTGGAAGTTGGATGGAGTTAAAAATCTCCAAAGTAAGCTAGTGCCTCCTAATTCATGACCGCAACTTGATATATCGCAACCGCGAACTAGACCAAGGCAGGTTGACAAATTGGACAGACGTATTCACGGGCCACTTCTCTGCCACGACCATTTCAAAGAAAGGAAAGTCAAAATCACAGATGAATTCGTAGTGTGAGTCATGCTTCAGTCGCGACCTCGAATTTTGAAATAACTCAATAAGGAATCAAGTCCATAACCACAGCTTGACAAACGTCTCAGGTAACCATTGGAAAACAAAAATCGCGATCACAACTTGTGGGTAGCGACCGCGAATCTTGAAGAAGAAGATGACCATTTTTTATAGAGGAATTTGTGCCTTAAGTCGCGTCTTGTACAAGAAAAATCGCGACCGCTACTTTTGTGAGCAGGTGAAAGGCAATGACTATATTTTCTGGATGAACCAATGAGAAGCTGCCACGTGGACTAGCCGTTAGACAAAAACTGGATTTTTCATATGGAGTTTGGATTTCACGACCGCTAACAAGTAGTAGCGACTGCGAATTAAGATTGTCAAACATATAATGTTAAAATCTGTCTAGCATACTTTTAAAATTTTGTACTAGTTTTATTGCAATATCTCATTGGTAGGTAGAGGCTATAAATACCTCACCAAATAGATGTAAATAAGAGAGAAATAATACCTTTGTAACCAAACTCTTGCAATTTTGCTATTCAATCTTTTCTATTCTTTTAGACATTGTTTGGTGTGAGCATAAACACCATTTGTAAAGGTTGTATTGTGAGCCTGTAAAAACACTAAGAGAGGTTGTTGTGTGAGCTTGTAAAAATACAAGTGTAAAAGTTGTTGTACGAGCCTAAAAAACACAAGTGTAAAAAAGGTTGTTGTGTGACCCTTCAAAACACAAGTGTGAAAGTTTGGTGTGAGCTTGAAAACACCATTTGTAGATAGTGGAACACCCAATCGCTAAGAATTGGGGAGTGGACGGAGGGTCATTTATACCCAAACCACTATAAATCTTGTGTCTACTTTCTACTTATTCTCCTCCCTATCTTCTTGTTTTAATTTTAATACACCAATTCAACCCCCCCTTCTTGGTGCCTAGGGCCAACAAGTGGTATCAGATCCAAAACACTCAAACAAACCTTTATTGGTGAGTAAAAGATCATGGCACAAGAGAAAATCTATTGACACCTTAATCCTTACTTTGATGATTTCAACTATACTTATTGAAGTACAGAATGGAATCTACCTTGACACAGATGTGGTGGACCTTTGAGATATGGTTGTCAAAGAATGGAAGCCATCCACTAAAGTAGTGGATGGAATTGAAGAACTTATCCCAAGAGAAGAATGGGTTGATGCTCCCTAGAGATCAAATGGCAAAAACAAGAGAGCAATGGTCATTCTTCTAAGTTCTCTCTTTAGAGAAGAGATTGAAAGAGTGCAACATTGTCAAACTGCACATGCCATTTTGAAGACTCTAGAGAACTATCATGAAGACACAACTCTAGTCAAATCAAGTCGTTTAGAGATGTATGTCACCAAATGGGAACTCTTCATGATGAAGGACAATGAGAGCATCACAAAAATGACAAATAGGCTTTTATCCACTATTACCAACATGAAGAAATTTGGAAGAGCTCTCACCAACTATGAGGTAAACATAAAAATACTCAAAACTCTTTCTTTAGATAAATTTGGTGTTAGAGTTTGCAGCATATAAGAGTCCAATCCAGAGATTGGGAAGGTTCCAACCGACGTGTTGATAGGCAAACTCTCGACTCATGAGTTGGCCTTGCAAAAGGATGAATAAATGAAGAAGCTAAGAGGCTAAGGAGATAAACAAGAAAAGGAAAGAAGAACTCTAGCTCTTAACTCTTCAATAAAGGAGGTAGAAATCACATCAAGTGATGAAGAAAATGACAAGGAAGAAGAGGAGCTAGCAATGCTCTCTAAGAGGACAAAGGAGTTGATCAAGAGAAGAAAAGAAAGAAAAGGCTTCAAGAAGACAGCTCCTAGTCCAAGAGAAAAATCCAACAATGTCACTTGCTATGAATGTGGCAAGCAAGGTCACATCAAGTATGAGTGTCCCAAATTAAATAAGAAGAAAAGATGGGACAAGGAGAAGAAGAAGATTTTTTTCAGCTACTTGGGACGATAGCTCAAGTGAAGAAGAGGAAGAAGGAGAAGTTGCCAATATTTGCTTTATGGCACAAGAAGACCCTACTAATGAGGTAAGTACTTCTTTTCATTCTCATTCTAATTCGAATTTGATGAGATAGATGAAGAGCTTCTAGAGGCTCTAACCATGAGATGTGACAAAGTCATAAATTAAATCTTATAAAATAAAATGTCAAAAGCTAGAGGATGATTATAAATCCCTCAATGACATTGTAAAAGAATTGAGAGCATCTAATGATGAGCTCGAAAAATCAGTGGATAGTCTTTCTCTTTCATCTTCTTTTATGGCTTCACTTAGAGAGGAGAATAACACTCTAAAAGGAGAAGTCATTGAGCTTAGAAGCTCCATCTCTAAGTTCCATAAAGGAAAATAAGCCTTAGATACATTGATTGTATCACAAAGACCTCCACTAATTAGACATGGTCTAGGCTTCAATGGAGCCTCTTCATCATCTCAAACCACATTTGTTAGATCTTCATAATCTCAAAGATCTAGCATTAAGGTTATTGGGAAGAAAAGTGCTCCTAGCATTAAGCCTCCTAAGCCTGAGGGCAAAAGGGAGGCTTTCCCAAGCTCTAGAGCCAAGACTCAAAGAGCTAACCATGCCTATATGTATAACAAAAAACATGGCCATTCTCATAAAAAATTTTCTACTCCTACTCATGATATATGTTCATGCAATCATTCACATGACCAAGGTATGAGAATGCCTCCTACTCATAGTAAATTTGTGCATAGGAGAAAGACTCCTAAGTCTAAACTCCAATGTCATTATTGCATTAGATTTGGACACATTAATATTCATTGTTATATTAGGAAGGCTCACCTCAAATTAGAGGACCCTTCATCTTCTAACCCCCAAGGACCCAAATATGCTTGGGTACCTAAGAAAAGGTAACTTACTATTGTTATGTAGGGGAATGTAGCAACCACCAAATCAAGCAATTGAAATGTGGTTAGTGGATGTTCCAAGCATATGATTGAAAATAGAAAGCTATTCACGACATTGAAAGAAAAAGAAGGTGGAGATGTCACATTTGGAAAGGGTAAGGTAATTGGCATTGGAACCATTGGTAAGAATGGATGTTGTTTAATTGATAATGTTCTTTTAGTTAGTGGCTTACAACATAATTTGTTAAGTGTAAGTCAATTATGTGACAAAGGTAATCAAGTCACATTTGATCCTAGGGAATGCCAAGTCACCACATTAGTAGATGATGAGGTTATTTTCAAGGGTGAAAAAAAAGGCAATACCTACTCAATTGACTTGGATAATTTGGCTAACCAATCTTTTAAGTGTCTTATGTCTATGAGCAATGAAGCTTGGTTGTGGCATAAAAGGCTTGGACATGCTAACATGAATCTTCTTCAAAGCCTATCTAAAGGAAAGCTAGTGGAAGGACTTCTAAAGCTTAATTTCTCTAAAGACAAGACATGTGGTCCATGCCAAATGGGGAAGCAACACTATGTCTCTCACAAAGCCAAAAATGTTGTAAGTTCAACTGGACCTCTTCAACTTATCCATATGGACTTGATAGGACCCACTAGGAGTGCTAGCCTAAGTGGAAAATACTTTGCACTAGTACTTGTAGCTGACTACTTTAGGTTTACTTGGGCATCTTTTTTAGCTCATAAGAATGATTCATTTGATGCTTTTAAAAGCTTTGCAAAAAGGGTTCAAAATGAAAAAGGTTACTTCATATCTTCTATTAGAAGTGACCATGGAAAGGAATTTCAAAATGAGTCTTTTGAAAATTATTGC